>QJPP01003526.1:0-238627 GCA_003996215.1 Jaltomata sinuosa
GGCCCGGATAGCAAGGTCCATGGAGGTCCCAGACCCCATACTAAAACTCAGTATCAGAACATATATCAAGATAGAGACCAAGTCTCGATATCAAGATAGAGACCCAGTCTCGAATATGCATGCCCAGACCCTGTCCAGGACTAAAAATAGTAGGAAAATATCTCAAAAACCCCTCCAAGGGTGCCCGGGCGTCGCCGGGTCTAAACAGTAAAAAGCCATCTCAGGTGCTCGGTCCAACCGAGGCTAAAAATCATCACAAGTAGTAAGAAAACTCAACTAGCACTCCGGCCCTGCCGAGTCTAGTGATAATCGTAAAACTGATGATTTTAAACCACAAGTGAAATCAACCATTTCCAAATCATTTCCATCAAAAATGGCCCCTCCGGGCCATGCAAGGCTTAGAAAACAGTGCCAGTAGGCCCGAAGCCAAAATCACAGTAAAACATGGATAAAACCTCTTTATATGCATGGAAATGGTATGATCACACACAATAGCTGCCCCGCAGCTCACAATCAACCTATCGACCCTGCACAGGCCCACAGCTACTCAGCAAGCATAACCAGCCTAGAAGGATAATTCTATGCCCGGGACTCGCGGACATTCCCAAAATCCCACCTTCTATGTTCCAGAGTCAACAAGGCCTCGCAGGACCACAAGGGTAAATAAAATATATCCGCAAATACTACAAACAACGGAGGAATAAAAATAGGCGGACATGAATAAAGCGGTCAAGGTCTGTGGTACCAACCTAATAAACCAACCCAAGGATGCCCATTAATACAATTTTATTCTATATATGCGGAGTCTAGGGAAATTAAACCGTAACCTACCTGTCGTCCGACGACAAGCTGCTGGAACAACGATGTCCAAGCTCGAACCACTCCGAGAAAATCCAAAACTATATCGAAATCGGATTCGGATTTGGGACGGAATAACTTGACGTAGATAATTGATGTACTGTGGTAATTTTTGCACCACAATTATATTTCAAGAAGTATTAAGTGCTGTTGGCAGCAATTAAATAACAACTTGCTCCATTAACTCAATGATCTCTTCAAACCCAATTATGTAATGATAAGTAATGAAAGTTAGGCAGTATGCAAGTTAATTAGTTGATATATACTTACTTAGAAATTAGTCATTATGAAAATGACCCTATGCTGCCACCACTAAAGTATACTAGTGCTGCCTTCACCTTCCACTTACACGTGGGGGTGGAGGTGGCAACCAATTTCTCTCCGTTAGGTATATACTCGGGTATTGCGTAAATTCGTGGTATAATAAATATAATATTTTAAATATACCATAATTAATAGAAAATCATTCCCAACAAAACCTACTATATTATAATAATAATTTTTAACATAATTAAATTTACTATCTCCGTTAAAATATTACGGAGTATAAAAACCTTATAAAATAAATACGTATACACTTATATCGTATCAAATATATTTTTCATAAACCTTTAAAATATTTTGGAAAGGAAATAATAATATAATTTTTACCAAATTCAACTTTTAAATAAATATTTCAATTACACGCACGATACTTATAAAGTTCTTAAGTTTAGGCTCGTAATTCGCCTACGCACGATTTCGATACTCAAGAATTCTCTCGGGATCCTTCCTTATTTTTTTTATAACTGTTTCGGAACTGAAATGGCATTTTAAAACGTGACGTCGAGGCTTAAATCGCGTTTAACCCGGCCCGGCTCGCGACCCGGTTCGCAACCCATTTTCTGCCAGACAGTCCGCGGTAAAACAGTCATAACTCCTTACTCCGAGATCAGTTGGATGTGAGGTTTTGTGCGTTGGAAACTAGACTCGTAGACCTTCAATTTGGTATTTCGGGGGACTTCTAACTCTTTATATGTTGGGAGAAAAGTCCTGATACATTTGATCCAAAGTTCAGAAAATTTGTTGAAGATCTTACGATAACTTTTGTCGATTTGCTTGACTTCAAACTTATACGTGGAAATGACCGGAAGGGTCATTACACGAAATTTACCTTGGACTCATCAACGTATGCATAAAAGTAAAACCCTAGATAACACATCGGGCGCTCAAAATTTAACCTCAAACTCATCAACGTATACATAAAAAGTATTATTTTTGCTTTTTCCTCCCAAAAATCAATAACAATTCCAAAGCAATCCTTTTAAAAGTCCAAAGATCATGAAAACTCAATAGTTGTCAAGTGTAGAACTAAAAAGCCTTATAATCATTCTTTTCTATACCGATAGCATGACAATGCAGTATGAGCATATAAATTTCCATGTTGAGAGAAAACACACAACAAGGCAAAATAGGGCAAAGCACCATCCGAACCAAGAGAACTGACTCGCACTTTGGCATGTGTGAATCGCATGTGCCTGTTGATTGTGATGGTTTGGTTGATCTACTTTGTGTATCCATACCAAATTAGATAGATGAATTGACCCAATAATAGACTGAGTGACATCATTCTTAAGGGCAAATCATCATCTTTTGAGGTTTTGGTTGCCAATTGACTTGTTTGATACTAATAAAGTAGTCTTGCATGCTAAATGAAATAGGCAGACCCTTCCAAAATTTTTGTGAAAAATACATGTCGAAGAATGGTGTTTGTGTCAATTCCTTTTATCTTTTTTGTGACTCTTAGCTAATTAGCGGTGATAATATAGAATGGATCCTCTTGGTTCTCATTTAGGAAGTTAAAATTGATCATTCTTGAATAATTCACATGTCATGTGTGGTGAGGTTT
Source organism: Jaltomata sinuosa (assembly GCA_003996215.1). Lineage (NCBI taxonomy): Eukaryota > Viridiplantae > Streptophyta > Magnoliopsida > Solanales > Solanaceae > Jaltomata > Jaltomata sinuosa. The sequence continues at coordinate 2,747 of QJPP01003526.1, forward strand.
AGTTGAATAATTCTCGGGCATGCGTGTCGTCTAGAACTTGCCTCGAAAATGACCTTAGGCCCTTTTTGATAGCCACTTCACCTAAATGGATTCCCATGACATCAACCCTAGTGAGCCCCTTTGAGCTTGTGATCGTTCTTCGGCACCTAGTTAACACTTTAACCTTTTTGGAGCATCTATCTTGGTACCCGTCCTCCCTAATTTCTTGAAATTGAAATATGGGCTAAAAAGCCTAAGTTTGGGAGGGGGGGGGGGTGAGTGAAAGACAACATAGGTAAATGCCTAAGTTTGCGGGTGCATGTGTTCAAATGAGGAGAAGAAAGTAAATGTACTTCAAGTGCAAGGTAGCACCTTAAATAAGAATTTAAAACTGCTCCAAAAGTTCACCAATGAGCAAAATGAAAAGCAAAAATAAGTTCTACCAAGTGACGGTGATATAAGGAGTTGAATGATTATGAGTTAAAAAGGAGAATCTTGGGTTGTGTGAGGGAGAAATAAGGTGACGTTGAAATTAAAAATGTGAGCGGTGTTCAAAATAAGAACAAAGAGCATTAGGGAGGTGTAGTCACTTGAACCAAATAAGATCCTCACGTTATCCCTAGCTAACATCGTAACCCGTAAGTCCTTTGTGATTCCGAGCTTGGCTACCCTACATTAGTGGCAATTTACATGAAGGGCAAGCCTATGGTTCGACGTGTGTGCACTTGAATTTCCTTGTGAGTTTGACTGTTTGTATTTGTCCCTTGTGATTGTCTTTGTACATAATGTGTTATTGGGACTTTCATTCTTGTGAGGGAATGTGAATTAGGATAGTTGGTGACATTGATAAACTCCAAAAATGAGTCAAATGAGCATGTTTCTGTATGCTAGTAGTTTGAGTCACATCTCGAGGATTGGTTGTTGTCACTTGCTTGTTCATATTGTGCCATTGCATCATTGAATTGTGTTTTGAAATGAGGGGAATGCTTAGAGTAAGTTATCATGTGATTGACTCATCGTTAGTACCAACCAAAGTCATACTTGGTGATTGAAATGGGTTTTCCTTGGCTTGAAGTGATGTCTTTGCACTTGTGTTGTATTCCTCTTGAAATAGAATTTTTTTAGTTGCTTGAGGACAAGCAATAGTTCAAGTTTAGGGGTTTGATAACTTGGTATTCTACCTACTTATTTAGCTTCTAATCTTATACCGTTGCTAGTATAAAGTGGATAAATAGTGCAATTTGACACAAATTTCTTCTATTTTATAAGTTTCTATGTTTTAGAAGTGTTCGGGAAAGATTCGAGTGAAAACAAGTCAAATGGGAGCTAAAAGGAGCTGCTGATCACTGACACCAAGTTACTCATCGTGACCGCGAGAGTAAATCACGTGATCGTGATGCACAAGGAGAAAGCTAAAACTACACGACTGCGAAGTAAAGCCATGCAACTACATGGAGGAAGAACACAAAACCTCGCGATCGCGAAGCATGATCACGCAACCACGATGAAGGCGTCATAAGCTGCAGGACAAATTTGAAAATTCCCACTTTTGAAAACCCCAATTGATATAAAACTCTTCTCAGCCGATTGGGAAGATATCTTTTGCTATTCTCACAACTTTTGGCAAAGCTTGGAGAGAAAGTTCATCAACCAACACTATAAGAGTGAATATTTGGATGCTCTTTATTGTAAAATCCTTCGTTTCCATTCTTCAACTCTTTTTCTTAATTGCTATTTTATTGGTGTAATTGTTGAATTGAGATTTGGATTTGTAATAGAGATAATACTTGTTTGGGTATTGAATTCATATATAGATTTTGATTTTCTTTGATTATTTGGGTCTATTGAATCATCCATTGCTTGAGTTTATAGTCAATGGTTGCAAACATTGGCTTAGCATACTAATTTGGATTTTTGCTTGAGAGAGAATTTCCCTAAATTCGGGAAGATTAAATAGTGGGAATTTGGGGTTTCCACTCTAGACCAAGGCTAGAGATAGTTTGGTTGCCGAAAACTCCCATCTAAGAGTTGGGGTTAGAAATAACCCAACTCACCCAAGTTAAATTGGTTGGTTATTTCTTACTTATGGTGGTTAGAGAGAACACACGAGATATATGCTCGATTTGTCGAAAGAAGGTTAGGCATACCTTTAGCCAAGACTACCTAGGTGTTAATTGGGTGCAAGTCTTGTGAATTAAATTCCCATTCCCAATTCTCCCTTGTTATCCTTGCTTGGAGAAAGCAAGGTGAAAGCCATTGATCAACCTATCTTTTATTTGATTTTCTTTTATATTTAGTTTTAGTCTAAAACCCCCCTTATATATATCTTTTCCCCTTTTTGTTAATTGAACTTCAATAAGTGGCTTGGATTCTTTATTAGCTCGATCACGACTACATTGTTATCTGTGGGTATGATCCTGACATCCGTTGGGAATATAAATGTGTTTTGCTCTGACGATCGCCGTGACCTCCAACTTAGGAAACACGATTTTAGCATTATCAATGTTATGAGCCATAAGTAGCAGAATGATTCCAGAACTAGATGTACGAATTCAGAAGTATAGTAGCTATAAAATGAAGATAGTTATGCTAGTTTTATAGAATTGACCCAGTAGGCTTGACATAATGTATACAGAGAATTAAGTTGTTTAATTTGCAATGAGTATGGTTGTGTAGGTAAGATGTATATATGACCCCTAGATGAATTGGTAAATTGTGACTAAGTCATGAGATAAAGAAGAGGACCTTAAGCATTAGAAAGGTAGATATATATCCAGAGTAGTGTGTTGTTGCATGACATTCACGAGGTCATAGATAGACAATGTTGAGTCCCTTAGCGTGGTTATAATCTAGTTGATTTTGGTGGATGTGAACTTAGAGATGTGATGCTAGTAGACGAATAAGCAAAGGTCAGATTGCTAAGTCTTAGAAGAAGTGGTTATATACCCCAGTAAGAGTATGAGTCCTCTAGTGATAGCCTTAAGGTTAAAGAGGAAGCTAAGAGATGCCTTAGAAAAAGACCTAGCACGGGTTTAGAATCTTCAGTTATAGACTATCAGGGAGAGCTTAGTGTCCAGGAATACAGTGATACCCCAACCTTACAAGAGTTAGTTTATTATAGACTAGTTTAGGAGAGAGATCCTCAGACTTAGAGGGGTGACGTTTAAGCTAAGGGGGAGATGATAGAATGAAGAACCAAGTCGAGTCTTGTGACTCAACCAGTACAGAATTCTAGAAAGGGCTATGATGGGATATCGATCCATTCTTATTCTGGTGGATTTCCTAGCACTTTAGTCAAGGTGACACTATACTCAGACGTATTTGTGTCATACTCATGGATAAGTTCATGCACTCCATACAGATTCATGTCCATACTCAGCTCCTAGAACAAATAAAAATTACTCCAGACAATAATTCCGATCTTACTCTATGATTCTATGAATCCCAGCTTCATGTCATAAGGCTCTCTATATATATGTAAACTCATGTCTCACCGCATTCTCAATTCTATGTACTTAGTTCAGTCCTTAGGATATGCCTTGATGGCTAATGAAATCATTCTACATCATGTATATGCTCAGACCAGACTTCTTGGATAGTTCGTGCTTATGATTCCTTACTCTAACCATGCTTCACATGTCAAGAATGTGAGACACTCAGGACTTTGCACTTGAATTCTCAGACCTCACCTTGAGTGGCTAGATCACGCTAAGTATAAGTCATGACCGATCGATATTCCTTTATTCGTGATACTTATGCTCCCACTCTATTTCTTCAATGATCTTAGCTTATATCATCACATCTGTAAATAGAGGAAGCTAAGTAGTAGCCTAGATGGGAAGTACTAGATTTTCCTCTTTTGGTGTCCCTTTATAGAAGTTCTTGCAGTTACAGTTTCTAGATATGCTAGGGAAGAGGAGATGATTCTCAGGTAGTGTCAGCAATAAAGAATTGATAAGTTGATCATAGTAATAGGCTTGAATGTCATGATGAAATACATGTGGGCTTTTTCTTTGTGGGACTAGTAACCCATTGATTAGAGTTCAAGGTTAGTTGATTTTCGTGATAAGAAAGAATATCATTCTTGGGAGATAACTCCAGATGTAAGAGATTTAGTCGCGATAGGCTTGAACATGGTGAAAGAAGGTAGTTAGGCTCAGACCTCAGCATCTATATGTGCAATGATGAGAATTTTAGTTGCAAATGGTAATCGTGGTAATTATAGAAGTTGATGTAGTTATAAAGGGTGTTCCTAAGCTTAAAAGCTGTCAACTGTATTGTTAAGGCGAGAATAGCCTTGTTCTTACTCCCTACCCAGGGTGCTCATACCTTATGTCCAGTAGCTTTATATAGAAAGATAGTAGACTCCTCACATCAGACCAGTTCAGACTTGCCGTTAATGATTCCTAAGGCCAGAAGGCCCTACGCTCAATTCAGTCCATGCGAGTGAGTTCAGTTTATAAGAGAATAGTTTTCTCATATAGTTACTCCTCTGAGTTTTATGTTCCTACTAGTTAATTGTGATTTCTAAGAGTTCGTTCATTCTTTATGAATTTTAGCTGAGTCCCTACTCTAAATCCAAACCATTTATCATATTGTATACTCAGTTTTATGTTCTATTACTGTTCTTACGCTCTCAGTATGCATGGATGCCTTATGAACCCAACTCAGTTCATATTTCAGTCAGAAATCAGTTACCATGTCAGTACTCCGGCTTTTAGAACTCAGTTGGTGGGATTGCAGCTCTTTCCCCACAACCTCAACATAGTTAGTCTTCATTCGAGGATGAATGATCCTAATGGGGAGATATTGTAACACTCCAAAAATTCTAAGCTAAGACCAAAACCATTTTCATGAGTGTAATGATCATTTTCCTAGTGTGGTGAGTGATTTGTATTTGAACCATATTCATAAGAAACTCCTAGAAGCAAGTTAAGTGGAAAGCACCCCAACCAAAGAAGTTTTCATGTAAGACTAAACAAGGGTCATCTTCAAATGATCACACCTCCTAAAATATGAAGAGTTAGGTGTCCTAGCACCCACCAAATTAAAGGTTTTGAGTCTTCTTTCCAACTCCACCAATCACGTATTAATTCGAGTCTAGAGTAAAGCGTTATGGGTATTTTACTGCAGCACTATCAATGACTACGGACGGGATGACGAACCGTGGTTTTGAACCACATTACGTAGTGTGACTCGTGAAAATAGACCTGCAACTTAGATTTTTCACTTTCAAAATAACGAGTGGTTCACGACCCAAAGACCAAAACCACGATCCGTAGGATGATCCATGGTTTGTCAATTATCAGCCTTTCTTCCAGGTTTCCATGAATGACTTCACGGGTCATCATTTCGAATGACGGTCCATCCTGTAACTCGTGGAATCACCTTCAGAGAACCCTAGAACTCAAGGACAAAACCATGACTAAGTAGACTATACCTCGCTCCAAAACTGGTCGAGACTAACCTAGTTCGCATTTGGTGCTCACCCTACCCCCCCTGCATCTTTGGGTGCAGATCCTAGCGTGGGCCATCGCCGTTAGATCGCTGTGATTCGTGCTTGGAGATCTGTTGGGGACTACTTCAGACTGAGGGTGAGCTCTTGGCGATCGGAGCTTAGCTTTAGTTTATCTTTTGTTTCATGTACTCTATTACCATTCAGAGACATCTGTATATATTGTTTTGGATTATTTGCACTCCATGTATGTAGTTTGGCTCTATACTACGATACCAGGTCTTGGGGTTTGGTTTAGTTTCCGCATATGCATATATATATATATCCCTGTTATCTATTCTCTTCATCTTGTTCCCTTATTTGTTAGATAGTAGCCCATTACTAAGTGTCCTAGGCTACGGGAATTGGTTCGTCTACTGGGGGGTTGTAGGTGCCATCATGACCGAGAAATCGGGTCGTGACAATCCCAAAATTTTTACTCCCAAACCCGAAAGTTTTCTAACTCTAAACTTGGCATGAATGTTTTACCCATAACGACGAACCCGGTCGTTACACCAACCCTCATCCTAGGATAATCCCTCCTAAGATGCTCTGGACTACAATACTCATAACAATATTTGGAAACCATCAACTACTTTGAAGACCTCGAATAATAGGAGTGGCCACCATGGACTGAGAACCTCTGAGAATAACCATGAGACGTCTGCCCTGGGATGAAAGAGTCTTGTTCGGAATACCCTCCCTTGGATGCCTGAAGGGCTTTCTAAACTGGTCTACCATGCTAAGGATGGAACCTTTCCTTAAAGTACCCCTACCTCTAGATGAGGTACCATTGAACGTACTGGAAGTGCGAGACTTCTTATCCCCCACATCCTCAAACTCCTCACGATGCATAAGCTCAAACTCCTTGGATGTCTTAACGACCCTCTAAAAAGTAGCTTTGGACTATGCTATAGAAAACACTACCTCCTGGATCCAGAAAGTAAAGCCTCTAAAAAACCTGTGAATCCTCTCGGCCTCATCAGGTAGAATCACCAAGACATGGCAAGACAAGGCATAAAATTGAGTCTCATACTCGATCACTAACTTACTTCTATGTCACAATGATTAAATATAACAATGAATAACGATTCATATATATATATATATGTGTGTGTGTGTGTGTGTGTGTTTGCACGATATTGATGATTTTTATTTTAAATAAATTGTTTATATATTCTATGAGATGCAAATGAAGGAGACATATTTCACAGAAATGTTTAAAAATGTGAATATTTTCTAAAGAATATATTTCCAAGGATTTAATTTTTTTGTAATAAAATATAAAGTGTAGATAGTGTTGATAATGATGATAGCATATAAGTAGTCTTGGATTCAAATTTATCTAATTTTTTCAAAGTATCTTTTATATGAATATATGTGCAAAACACATACTATGAAACTAGTTAAGTTATAAATGTGTGCATGAAAAACATATATACTGCCTCAGGCTCGATTCTATAGTTAATCAAGTACGGCATATGCCTTTGGGGGCCTCAAAATTTATCAAGAATAAATTAAAAATAAATTATGTGTTATTTTTTTCTTAGGGAAAATTAACTATTTATGATAAAAAGTATAATATTTTTTACAAATTTAATTATTCTATTCTCTTTAATCTCTTTTTTAAATAGAAGACATCATTTGTCTTGCCTTCTTATCTTCTATCAGCTGACAGTCACATTATTTTATTCTTTTAGTTCTTTTCATACTTTCTTTCTATCAAAAATAAGAATTAATAGTCGAAAAGTATTGAATAAAGTGAATTACAATTTTTTTTCTTAGATTTTCAAGTATTGCAGTAAGCATCACAAAGTAGGGTATACCATGTTATCAACTTCTTCAATCAGATTATGGTGCTAAGTCTTCTTAGATTTAAAATTTGTCAACTTATCATTTATAGAATTATGTTAACAGTTTCTATAGTGATTGTATCAGTTGAAGTGGAAGGATGTTTTTCAACATTGAAATTGATAAAATCTTACTTAGACTAACAAGTGGGAAAAAAATATTCAAAGAAAATAATTATAAGAAAATTATTAAGTAATAATTTTTTAGATTTCAAACAAAATCTATATCAAATTTATTTAGATTTTAGGCCTCTGATTAAAAAATTTCTATAGGCCTCCAATTATGTTGAGCTGCCACTGTATTATATTTTAATAAGTGATCGATGAGTAATATTGAGTTTTTATTCACTGTTTAACATCTACAATACGGAGATCAAACAAAGTTTAGAGTTCATTCGTGCTATTTTATCGATGAAATTAGAATGTTAAGTTGTTCTACTAATAACGATGAGATTAATTATTATAAAATATGCAACTAACAATAAATTAATTATATACTAGTATAATTATTGTAGGACAAAACAACGTCATGTCTGTTGGGTATTATTAGGGTGACATCCCTTAATCAACTAAACAATAATTATAAGCAAGGAGTTTCGATTATTTTTTTTAGAAAAATCAGATCAAGGTTATTTTATTTATCATAAAGGTTATGCAAAGAGTCTCTAAGAGCATTTCAACATGGAAAAGTCAAAAGAAAAGACTACTCTAATGGAGCCATATCTCAACTCAAAAAAGGAAGAAGGCTAGACATTGATGAATGTGATTAAATTTTAATAACTTGTTGGGAGCTTAATTTATTTGATTATCACTTGTCTAGAAATTTATTACTCTATCGGTGTTGTTCCTCAATTTATGCATAATCGAACAACTTCTTATTTAGATGCTGCAAAAGGAATTTTGCGCTACATGAAAAAATCTCTTAGTCATGAACTTTGACATAACATGTGAGCTAATTTTTTATTGAGTGGCTTTATTGATGCAAATTAGGAAGGTGATACAAATAATTAATGCTCGACATCAGATTACCGTTTTAGCACTGGTTAGAAGAGGTTTCTTAGTGAAAGAAGAAGCAAGATGTTTTTGCTTTGTTGGCACCGAAGTTGAATATATTGCAGCAACCATGGCTGCAAAGGAATGCATTTGGTTAATAAGGCTGCTCAAAGACATGTACCACGAAGTACACTATGTTGTGCGAATCAAGCATGACAAAGAATGTGCTATCAAACTTGCATAAAATCCAATTTTTCATGATTGAACGAAGCATATTCAAATCTGCCACTACGTTGTTCGTGAGAAAGATTTTAGTAAATACATTGAACTAACCATTGTTCGCACCAACACTCAAATAACTAATATTTTAACTAAAGCTTTGGAGAAGTCTAAGTTTTAATACTTTTGAGATGCTCTAGGGGTTGTTGATTGTGAGCTTTGCACTAGGGGGAGCTTAAAAAATTAGTGCAACTTACTACTGTAACAACTTATTCAGTCATTATTAAAAGATACCTCATTATGGGTGAGCTATTCATGCGGAGGGCGGGTTAGAAAAACTTTTGGGTTGAAGAGTTGGAAATTTTGGACTAGGCTAGTCTCAGACGATTTATGAGTGAGGTAAGGTCTAGGGCAATGTAGGAAAGGATTGGGTAAAATATTTAAGGTTGAGCTAATTTTTTCGTTAGCTAAGGCGTTAAGGAGTCCGTAGGACTTTTTGGAAGTGAATTTGGGTAAGTACAACTCCCCATATCGAAGTTGACGTGAAAGGATTGACTTGGAATGTTAGGATTTCAAAGTGTGTTGTAAAATAGGCAACTTTGGGGATTTTTTGAGAATCTGTTCCGTGTCAACTGCTATAGCGATTGACACTGCGCTACAGTGATGACTTCTATAGTGGAGAAATTCCCGCTATAGCAGAAGTCAAGGCAGTTAACCCCACTATAGTTGGTGACTACTACTATGATGGTGCCGCTATAGAGGAATTGGACCACTATAGTGGGATGACAGTACCAGAAAACCCAAATATAGGTTTTATAATTTTATTCTCTCTTGTTTGGTTTCAAAGAGGCAAGGATTGCTCAAAAACCCTCCTAGACTGCTCCAAGGCCTTGGAGCCATGGGGAGGGGAGGTTCCGGCTAAAAATAAGCAAAATCATGGATTTCAGGCTTGTTCTCCATCAGGAAATGCCTTCACGGAGCCATAATCTAGCATTTAGACCTCTGCAGCAGATGTTTGACATCCATGTAGGCTAGATTTTCATTGAGTAGACTTAGACCTGTTTCCATTTCTTGTTATTGTTATAGACTGAAAGGAGAATCCATGTTCAGGACTTTGGGTACGAAGTCTGGAGGATTAATTATAGGTTATTTGGTTGACTGAGGTGGATTTATCGTGTTATGAATAATGTGTTTCCAATTCATGTCATATTGTTAATATTAGGATTCTACATCCTGGGGATACTAGATTCTCGGATAGGTTTGAGGAACTGATAATATTTATGTGTGAATGGATTGCTAGGTTGTAGAGGGTTCCTGGGAGTGATTTAAATAAGGGAAATAAGATGAAAAAGATGGGTCTGTAGTCCTTAATGTCAGGGGATGAAATCCCTAGAGTTACTTACTTTTCAGGAAGGGGTCTAGAATTGATGTAAACGACTATATATGTTTAGGTGGTAAATTAGGGAATTGTTTTCGGGAAGGTCATCAAGGTGGGATTATGAACCAGATTTGTGGTGTAGGTGATTGTATTGATTTTCAAATGCAATATGTATGCATGTAACCTTAACTTAGTAATATATGTGTCTTGCGTGTTCAGGGAATGAGTTTATGAATGTCAAAGTGTTCGGGTGTCAATTATGTGAAATGAACTTGGTTGTTGCTTGTTGGTCTTACAAGTGTGTTCTGTCTACTTAATTATTGACTGTTGGTTCAGTGTGACATTAGGTTGGATTGTGTACCACACTTGGTATGAGATACATTATGATTGGCTCTGGTACCATGTCTAGTACATGTTTGATTATAGTTGGCTCGGGTACCACGCTTGGTACATGTTCTATTATGGTTGGATCGAGTACCACGCTTGGTAAATGTTCTATTATTGTTAGCTCGGGTACCACACCTTGTACGTGATTGATTTCTATATGTGTGTTGGTTTTTTGAGAGAATTGTGTTTATCTGCTATTGATGTTCATTATTTGTTGGTTACATGAGTGAACCAGGCCTATCTTCTATTGATATTCTTTAAATGTTGGTTTCCAAAGAGGTCCAGGATTTATTGTTACTTGACATATATAATGGTCCTTGAGTTGCCGATTAGTATGTGAAAGTGGTCAGGTGGGTTCTTGAGTAAACTGAGGTTGCATGCTAAATGCCATAGACAATGTTCTAGGGATCCTTGGGAGCCCCGGGTGGTTTGCAAGTTATGACATAATGATATATGGTCTGGTTACTTGCATAGTTAGATACGACTTATAAGGTTGTTAAGTCCAGTTGTTGACTGGTGTATTATTGATAGTCTTATGGATTTGGTTGTTATATTGTCTGGTAATATTCGGTTAATGTCGTCCCTTTGAAATTCCCAATTTGACAAAAGTGACAGGCCGACGAGTGGTGATATTTGGGCTAGTTTTGCACATGACTAAAGGCTGTGAGGCATTTTTCTTGACAAGTCCAAGTTAGGTGAGCTTGGGGGAACTAAGGTTCCTAGGAAGTCATGTTTGACTGGGTTAGTGAACCAAGGCTTGTAATTTGTGAGTGTCTGAACTGACGGAATGCTAAGGGTCAAGGGATAAGGTGTTTGACTTAGGATCCTAACCTGAGTCAGGGTGGTGAATCACGGTCTTGTAGGTTGCCTCTCAACTATCTAGCAGGGGTGCATAGTAAAACTGATTGTTGAGACTGGAACCACTGAGGTGCTTATATTAGTTGGTGAGATGAGTGACTAGGAAAGTCTAGTGTAAGATATGACTAAAGAAGTCTACTGTAAGGTGTGACTTAGGAAGTCTAGTGTAAGGTGTGACTTGGGAAGTCTAGTGTAAGGTGTGACTTGGGAAGCTTAGTGTAAGGTGTGACTTGGGAAGTACAGTGTAAGGTTTGACTTGGGAAATCTAGTGTAAGGTGTGACTTGGGAAGTCATACACTTAAGTTTGGCTTGAGAGGTCCTAGTGATAAATGTGATTATGGGAAAGTCCTAGGTGTAACATTGGACCAGGCTAGAATAGTACAAAGTATCCTAGCTGCGGAGTTGGCAGCGGTATGGGTAGGGAGGCTTAGGACAGAACGCATAAGTTCTTAGTGGCAATATCATGGTGGTAAAAGTGGATGTTGAAGTAAATGGATTATTGTAACTTATTATATATTTTCTCTTGTTTCTTATATGATGGTATGTTGTGGATTCATGTCGACCGATGATGCCTACCAGTACGTGTTATTTCTACTGATACTACTCTTGCTATACATTTTGGGTATAGTTTGGTTGCACGGTCAGTGATATTTCTTAGGTACAGGACGACATTGATCTTCAGCAGCTTCTACTCTTTGTTTCTATGGTGGAAGCTGTGTCTTCTTTTAATTCTTGTAATTCTCCTGTAGAAGCTCTTGTACCTTTTTAGACTAGTTCCTAGGGAGGTTTGTACTCAAGTTTTAAAAAGGTATTTCTTGTATTTAAGTTGTAAGAGTTTTTTCATTATTATAAAGATTATTTCTTCATGTTTTACATTTAATTTCCGCATTGCTTATTGATCAGGTGGTAAGGGTTATCCTATCTATGTGCTTAGAATAGGTGCCTACACAACCCGATAGTTAAGTCATGATAAATTGTATTAGAGTCTAGGTTACTGGTCTCCCAGTACAAGAGTAAAATGTAGAATAGAGTCCTGCGGATTGGTGTGTTAACGTCCACATTTAATCCTTGAGAAGCCATGAAGCATTTTAAGAAACCTCTCTTTTCTTCATCCCTTTCATGAGGATTGTCACTTGCTTGTATGGGTTGAGTCTAATTGGTATCTCTTAATTCCAATTGGTATCTTAATGAGGTAGAAGGATGTTGTTTAACTCTGGCTGAAATGACATAAGCAAGGAAAATTAAAATCGGAAAGGTTCCAATTGGTATTTAGCCTTGGAAGCTATGGTAAGGCATGGATGATTGACTAACAATCATCCATGGGGCAAGTAAAGAGTAGTTGATGTGAATTGATTATGTGTTGAAACCTGAAATTTGAAAATCATATGCGTTGCATTACTTGTGTGACTGTAATTGTGTGGTGTGTAATTGCTTGCCTTGCTGAGAATATTTTGGCCTGGGAGTAGCCATAACTTGATTTTGTGTGCTTTAATTAGTGATAAACTTGCTATGTGTCTGGAATTGTGATTTCGTGTTACATTTCAGATAAAGACTTATCATTGGTTAAGATGGTAAAGGGATAAGACTTATGACTGTAGGAAAGCTCCAGTTTCAAGACAATCGGGCTTGGTTGAGAACCATGGGAACAAATGGGTCATTCTTGTGTGATAGCAGAAGTGTTTTGTTGTGAACAAGCTTTCTCTCGTAGTTCGTGACTAAATTTATAATAGTGTGATGTTAAGTTTCAAATTATGCAGTGTTAGGGATGGTCTTGATGTTATGTTTAAAGGCCATAAGGTGATTCAGGGGTTAATATTGATAAGCAGGAATAGGGAATGAGTGAAACTTGCAGAAATCTTGTATTTCTGGGTTGCTACCATCGGGGCCGTCATAGCAAAACTGTACCTCTATAGCTATCGCACTATAGCGGGAAATTTTTCACTATGGCAGTACCGGTATAGCGGTATGTCAACCATCGAAGGGGAAGGGGGCAGGGCAGAACCCTGCTCTAATTTTTCCCTATTTTATTTTCATTCCCGGGTTATTTTAAATCTTTAGTTGAGCTACAACTACCACTTGAATTATAAGAATTAGCATCCTTATGCGATGAAAGGAAAGGGTAGATATGGTAGCCCGAGGCATAGGGGTTATTGGTTTGATGCGGTGGTTTTACCCTTGATTGAGTAACTACTTGCATTGTAATGATAATGTGTAGTTAGTGAGGGAACTGTGAGATTATGGTGGAACCAAGTTTTTGGATATTGGTAGAATTATGATTGTCCATGGGTGGGAATAATCGCTCATGCTGTATTTGAAAAAATAACCCCTAATTGACTAAGTGGTGTGGGACACTGCTCATAGGCTTATTCTATGAAAATGTTTTGACAAACCGTAGCTCTTGGGAAAAGTATTGTGGAATTGTGGAGACTTTGAAATAAGTTGACTTGTTCATGGTCAATGATCCTTAGTAGTAGGGTCGGTTGAGAGAGTGGGGTTAGTAGATGGTTTCTTTATCACTCATATCCCTCTTGTTAACAATAATAGTACCTGATGTTACTTCTCATTGAGTGGTGGGGGTGCACTCATTATAGCATTGGTTATTGTGCAAGTTCCTTGGTAGAATTCTCTCAAGGATGAGAGTTGACAAAAATCTCAGGCGAGGATTGATGGGTTCTAATGGAATTTCAATGTTGTGTGGTTTAGAGATACTTGATGTCTCAGGTGTAGTGGTTGATTGGAATAAGGTGATATCATGATATGCGTGGGACATAGTATCCCATAGAAAACTTCTGGAATGGAGTTCAAGTTAGTAGAACTCCAGGTATAGCTGAAAAGGGGTCGCCATAGTGGGATCTAGTCCTCGTGGAATAGAAAATTATTTTTGTTCATTAGTTGAATTTCTTTCTCTCTGGTGTTTCGATGAGGCCCCAAATTTTGTTAGGCACTCGAGGAGAAGTACTTTTATTGACCTGGTGCAGCTCGAAGGAAGGAATTCCTTGACAGAGCAGGATCAAATTAAGTTTTGGTTGAGGTTGGGTACACAAAGAAAATTTGGATGTTTTGGTGGTTTGCGTAAGGTTATATTTACGCTATCATGATAGAGCGTTAAGGTTCAAAGGATTGGCTCGTTTATTCCTTCTGCCATAAAGATCGTTCAAGGATGAACGATGGGTAAATTGGTATCTGTTGTAATGACCTATTGAGTAATTATTAAAAGACACCTCGTTATGGGTGAGCTATTCGTGCGAAGGGCGGTTAGAAAAACTTCCAGGTTGGGGAGTTGGAAATTTTGGGCTTGGCTAGTCTCGAACGATTTCTGAGCGAGGTAAGTTCTAGGGTAATTCGGGAAACGATTGGGAAAATGTCTAAGATTGAGATAATTTTTCGGTTAGCTAAGGCGTTAGGGATTCTGTAGGACTTTTCAAAAGTGAATTCGGGTGAGTAAAACTCCCAATATTGAAGTTAATGTGAAATGGTTGGTTTGGAATGTCAAGATTTCAAAGCGAGTTGTAAAATGGGAAACTTTGGGGGTTTTCCCGAGGATCTATTCCATTTCAACTGGTATAGCGGTTGACACTGATCTGCGATGACGACCGCTATAGAAGAGAAATTCCTGCTATAATGGAAGTCAAGGCGCTCAACCCCACTATAGTGGGCGACTACCGCTATTGTTGTGCTGCTATAGCAGAATTGGACCGCTATAGTGGGATGACAGGACCAAAAAACCCAAAAATAGGTTTTATATTTAGTTCTTTCCTCTTCAAATTCATAGAGGCAAGGGTTGCTCCAAAAACCCTCCTAGGCTGCTCCAAGTCCTTGGAGCTATGGGGAAGGGAGGTTCCAGCTAAAGAGGAGAGAAAACATGGATTTCGAGCTTGTTCTCCGTTAGAAAATGCCTTCACGGAGCAAGAATCTAGCATTCAGACCTCTGCAGCAGATGCTTGACATTCAGATAGGCTAGGGTTTTCATTGAGTAAACTTAGACCTGTTTTCCATTGCATATTATTGTTATAGACTGAAAGGAGAATCCATGTTTAGGCCTTTGGGCACAAAGTTTGGAGGATTAATTTATTGGTTGTTTGGTTGACTAAGGTGGAGTTATCGTGTCATGAATAATGTGTTTCCAATTCATGTCTTATTGTTGATATTAGAATTCTACATCCAGGGGAGACTAGATTCTCGGGTAAGTTCGAGGAACCGATAATGTTTATGTGTAAATGGATTGCTAGGTTGTAGCAGGCTCCCAAGAGTGATTTAAATAAGGGAAATGTGATGAATAGGACGGGGCTGGAGTCCTTAATATTAGGGGATGAAATCCCTAGAATGTACTTACTTTTTAGAAAGGGGTCTAGAATTGATGTAAACGACTATATGTGTTTAGGTGGTAAACCGGGGAATTGTCTTCGGGCAGGTCATTAAGGTGGGATCATGAACCAGATTTGTAGTGTAGGTGATTGTATTTTTTTCCAAACCCAATATGTATGCATGTAACCTTAACTTAGTAATGTATGTGTCTTGAATGTTTAGGGAATGAGTTTATGAATGTCTAAGTGTCCAGGTGTCAATTATGTGAAATGAACTTAGTTGTTACTTGTTGGTCTTACAAGTGTGTTCTGTTTACTTAATTATTGACTGTTGGTTTGGTGTTACATTTAATTGGCTCAGGTACTACGCTTGGTAAAGGATAATTAATGGTTGGCTCAGGTACCACGCTTGGTACAGGTTCTATTATGGTTGGCTTGGGTACCACGCCTGGTATGGGATTGATTTCTATATGTGTGTTGTTCCTTGAAAGAATTGGGTTTATCTGCTATTGATATTCATTATTTGTTGGTTCCTTGAGTGAATCAGGCCTATCTACTATTGATATTCTTTACATGTTGGTTTCCTGAGAGGGCCGGGATTTATTGTTACTTGACATATATAATGGTCCTTGAGTTGCCGGCTTGTATATGTAAGTGTTCAGGTGGGTTCTTGAGTAAACTGGGGTTGCATGCTAAATGCCATAGACAATATCCTAGGGATCCTTGGGAGGCCCGGGTGGTTTAAAAGTTGTGACGTAATAATATATGGTCTGGTTACTTGCATAGTTAGATACGACTTATATGGTTGTTAAGTCCGGTTGTTGACTGGTGTATTATTGATAGTCATATGGATTTTGTTGTTATATTGTTGGTAATATTCGGTTAATGTCGTCCCTTTGAAATTCCCAATTCGACAAAAGTGACAGGCCGACGAGTGGTGATATTTGGGCTAGTTGTGCAGATGACTAAATGTTGTGAGGCATTTTACTTGGCAAGTCCAAGATAGGTGAGCTTGGGGGAACTAAGGTTCCTAGGAAGTCATGTTTGACTGGGTTAGTGAACCAAGGCTAGTAATTTGTGAGTGTCTGAACCGACGGAATGCTAAGGGTCAAGGGATAAGGTGTTTGACTTAGGATCCTAACTTGAGTCGAGTGGTGAATCACGGTCTTGTAGGTGCCTCTCAACTAGATAGCAGAGGTGCATAGTAAAACTGATTGTTGAGACTGGAACCATTGATGTGCTTCTATTTGTTGGTGAGATGAGTGACTTGGAAAGTCTAGCGTAAGATATGACTTAAGAAGTCTAGTGTAAGGTGTGACTTAGGAAGTTTAGTGTAAGGTGTGACTTGGGAAGTTTAGTGTAAGGTGTGACTTGGGAAGTCTTACAATTAAATGTGATTGTGGGAAAGTCCTAGGTGTTACATTGGACCAATCTAGAATAGTACAGAGTCTCCCAGCTACGGAGTTGGCAGCGAAACGAGTAGGGAGGCTTGGGACAGAACATATAAGTTCTTAGTGGTAATATCATGGTGGTAAAAGTGGATATTGAAGTAAATGGATTATTGTAACTTATTGCATATTTTCTCTTGATTTCTTATATCATGGTATGTTGTAGATTCGGATCGATCGATGATGCCTACCAGTACATGTTATTTGTACTTATCCTATTCTTGCTATACCTTTTGGGTATAGTCTGATTGCAGGGTCAGTGATATTTTTTAGGTACAGGACGACGGTGATCTTCAACAGCTTCTACTCTTCGTTTTTACGGTGGAGGCTGTGTCTTCTTTTAATTTTTGTAATTCTCCTGTAGAAGCTCTTGTTTAGACTAGTTCCTAGGGAGGTTTGTACTCAAGTTTTAAAAAGGGATTTCTTGTATTTAAGTTGTAAGAGTTTTTCCATTATTTTAAAAATTATTTCTTTATGTTTTACTTTTAATTTACGCATTGCCTGTTGATCGGGTGGTAAGGGTTCTCCTATCTAGGTGCTTAGAATAGGTTCTCGCATGATCCGGTAGTTGGGTCGTGACAACTACCTTATTCCATTTACTATATTTATCAAGTTAAAATAACTATTCAGGTGAGGTTTGTTCATCTTAGAAAGTGGTTTAGAAGTTAGAATTTTTAGGAATAAGTTTAGAAGTTTATTTAGTGGAATAAAACACAATAACTTAGGAGTTACATTTGTAGTATTAGTATATTAATTTAGATACTTCATACACTTGTTTTCTTCATATTTAGTTCCTGCATTTTTTACTATTCAAGAAAAGGTTTTCAACCATTTTGTTCCAGTCTTCTTGTTTATAGGAGTAAACGTCAATCTAATTTCAACGTAAATATGTGTCATGGTTTAATTCATTCCCTTGCTAGATACGGGTTTCCTCATATAGTTTGAGCTACCTGCACTCCTTTCAAAAGTGTCTTGTATAACAATTGTGTATTTTTATAATCATTTATTCACTATTATAAGCGGTCAGGTTAACTTTTACAAAAATAGAGTTTTCAAAAATGAAGAAATTTTTTGGTCAAACAATAAAAAAAATTTATTCAACCAAATGTGATATTTACAACTACTAGCTCCTTTGACTCTAGAGGTAATGCTTAGAATATTTCCTATGGATTACAAATTACCAGATCATATGAATTAGATAGGATAACTACTTATTTGAAGCAGACTCCATGCCATTTTCCCCTTTGTTGGCCTTAAAAATGAAAATGTAAGATTATGTCCTTGACACGCTTCTTCCAATGAAAACTTTAAGTAGAATAGCGTCGTGCATTTCCATCTATCCAAAAAGAGTATACCATAGATACAAAAGCCAACATAAGTTTTCTATTTTGGGCTTGCAGATTTGTGCACCAGCAGTAATCCAGATGACTTCTTCATCCTAGCTTTCAATCTGTCTATTAAGTTGCAGCCAACATAATAAAGCCCTCCACATGTGGTATGAGTAGGGGAAGTGAAAGAAAAGATGGAAAAACAATTCGTCATCCCCAATGTCACATAGCACACATAATCTAGGCATTATGATACCCCATTTCTCGAGTCGTTCAATTATTGCTAGTATTTGGTGAAGTGCTAGCCATATAATAAATTAATGTAGAGGTAAACATTCCTATCCCAAAGCTAGTTTCTTACATTGGACTTTAGGATAAACAAGTAAGAAATTTTGATAAGCTCTCTTAATGGTGAACTTGCCCGCAAGATTCCATGTGTCACGATCCAAAATTGGGCCATGATGGCACCTACATAACTCTCCAGTAGGCAAGCCAAATCCAACCACGCGAAAGACAAAATAAAGCAATAAAATAGATAAAGCGAAAGAGAATATAAGGAAGACTAGGGCTGAAATGCATAGATACATACCAACTGTAATAAATATACAAAAGTTTCCCTAAAGTTACCGAGAAGACAAATATACACAAGAACCTACCCCCAACCTGGTGTCACTGGTACAAGAGCATCTAAAGTATGGAGTAGCTATACAACAGACTCCGTCTATCATAAATACAACATATAGATAGAAATGTAGAAGGAAAGCAGTAGAAGTCTCCAGAACGTTCAGAGCTCACCACGATCCAAATAGTAGCTGACCTCGAACAATAAGAGGATTGACGAGGGTGGCTTGTACTAGGTGCTGCATTAGAAAAAAGATGAAGAGTGTAGTAGGAGTACCAAGATAATGGGTACTCAGTAGGCATCATAGGCCGACCGAGCACGAAAAGATAATATACAATATAAATTATGGGAAAGCAATCTAAAAACAGGGATCCACCTAAATCTAGTTATAAAACCAAAAACAGGACTAACCGAAGCAACAAAAAGGAACAATAACAAAATCAAACAAGGCAACCGTCAATCCAAGTGCACTCAAGCCAATGCAACACAATGAAATATGATGTGATGTATGAGTGCATAATAGTATAAACCCGAAACACCGCATCGGGCACCCAGAATACTGCATCGGACTATGCATATATATGTATGTATGCATATAGGAAGTAAAAACCTGGAATAACGCATCAGGGGTCCGGAATACCGCATCAGAATATAAGTATATATTTGAAAGTAAGACCCGAAATAATGCATCGGGTGTCCGAAATACCACATCGAACTATAAAGTATATTAAAATATAGGTACAGTGGAGAAAAAGATCTGGGAATACCCCTCGGACCGGCATACAAGTAGTGCTTTTCCTTCCCATCCCAAAATCAGTAGTAAAACCAAATACAACTCCTTTAAAATCCAAAATTCATGATAACCACAGAAATTCTCAAGTTTCAAATCAAAAGCCTCAAAAACCTTTCTTTTCTGTACCGCTAGGCATGTGAATGTAATATGAGCATGAAAGTTCCACATTCATAGAATACAACACACAACAAGGCAAAACCGGGCAAAAATACCCTCCATCCAAGACAACTACCTGGAAACTCCGTCTAGATCCAAGCTATGGCCTCGGGCCCACAGTTACACACAATCAACAATTAAGGCAGAAATAGTAGAAAATAACTACGGAAACCAACATAAGTATCTACTCTACCTCTAAAACTTCCTAAAAGCATACTAAGGATTCTAGGCTAGCCACAACGATACTACAAGCCTCTGGACTAAGGGTAACATAAATAATTCTAATCTAATATCTGAAATGGCCAATTTAATACAAGTCATAAGATTTAAGCCTACTTCTATATAAAATCCAACCTAACGTTCCAGTAATATATACGATATAAAATCTAACTAAACTCAGTCTAGGAAGTAAACCGTAACCGACCTGTCGTCCTAAGACAAGATGCTGGAATGGCGTTGTCCAAGCTCGAACTACTCCGAGAATCCCCGAACAGAAGTCAAACTATCAAAAATATATTCTATGCATCAATACGAAGCTAACGGTAACCATTTGCTAATAATTTAGCTGGGTTGAAATTTTGGTCACAAGCGGTCCCGTAGGCCCCGCAACCTAAAATCAGAAACAAAATTTGTCATGAGTTCCTAGCCTCGCCAGAAAAACATGCCCAAAATTTTCTAGCAGAAATCGAGTAAAGAAATGTCCTAAAACATCCCTAAGCTATCAAGAACAAACTAGGAATTGAATGAAGAAATTACGAGATTAAAGGATGGAATACTTACAATTTGTGGCAAGGAATCAACCACGGATGAGAAATTAATTACTCCAACACTAAGAGATGATCCCATAGTAAAAATGGAGCTTGGAGCCTTTGAAACAATGGAGAAAATCATATTTTGGGTGAAGAAAATGAAGGAGAAGGTATATATATACATACAGGGATTTCTTCATCGCTATATCAAGAAAAACCCTTGAGATCGTGATGAACAACTAGCCAACTTATCACGATCGTGATGGTCAGCCTTCGAGATCGCGATGAACAAAGGGGTTCTTCATAGTTATCTCGAAAAACCCTTCGAGATCGCGATGAACAAAATGTCAGACCTTCAAGATCGCGAAGGTTTTTCTTCGAGATTGCGATGAACAAATTTTGGCCATACCAGCAACTGAATACTAGCAGTTCACCAAGGCTAAAATTTCACCGGATGGACCGTCAGAATACATCTGGGGTCCCGCGAATGCAAACAAATTATGCTACTCAACTAGAAACAACATTCCGGACTCAACAAAATTACTGAAAATCCCACCGGAGATCATTTTAATGAAAAGTAGGCCCACCCCCAAGAACCAACTTTTACAAAAATGGAACTTCAAAGGCCAAAAACAAGTTCAAAAGCCTCGATACCCGAACCAAAGGTCCCTCTAGCCCAAAGTCGACATTCTAGAGCTAACAACGCTGACGAAACTTCCATTAGAGGCTGAATTCTCTGAATGTTGACCAAAGTCAACCCAACAAGCCTAAATGGCCTGAAAACACAGAAACCAAGACAAAACCAAATTTAAAGCTCCCAAAACCCGACCAAGGGTCCAGCTAGATTAAAATCCCTGCTCCAGAGCTAACAGAACTGTCAAAATTTGATTCTAAGCACGCTTACCAAGAATGTCGACCGAAGTCAAAGATTTCTTAAGTTCAAGTTCTAAAATAGAGAAATGGTCTTAACGACCTAACGAATGGCCCGGGCACCAGACCATCAGTCCTGGCAAGTTATAAATGACCTACAGTCGCAGCGGGATAGCTCAAAAAATAGAAAAGTCCGAAAAACAAAAAATGACCTGGAGGGTCATTACAACATCCACTACTAAAAGAACTTTTGTCCGCAAAAGTTAGTGAAGGAAAACACCAGAAGATTCAAACAAAGCTGGATACTAAGCATGCACCACTAACTCAGAAACACGGTTAACCTCCCCGACTGGACGTCACCCCACAGAGCTAAACAAAAGGAAAACAACCTACCCCCAACACATCACCAGCCAAACTAGACTCCAACCTTTAACTGTAAAAATTCAAAAGGCCTCACAACTAAACCAAACCTCAAGGAATTCAATAGGAAAGCACCGACATAATACCAAAACCAAAAGAACTAAGGCGATCAACACACAGAGCTCGAAGCCTCGATACCAAAACCATGTTAACCTAGAGAGCCACCAACTAAACCTCTAACTCATGAATTTCTTAACGCGTAAAACCCTTCTTCCTAACCTGAATCACCTTTATCATAACCATGAAGCTTCACACACGCTGGACACTTAAGTTACTCTCGAAACATCAGTTAACCCACCGGAGATCCATAGTTCCCACTTATACCCAACCTCGATCGAAGTCACCTTTGTACTTAAACTCTATCAAAGACAAGCCATAGTCTACTACTCTTTTGACATCTAAAATACCTAACCAAAGCACCTCCTCAAAATCTATAGCAATCTGCCCTGATCGACCATCAACCAATGAACGGATACCTTTGCTAAGATCAATCTCGATATCTAAACACAGCTGACCCAACCATCGAAACTCAACTGAACTAACATACCAGTTTTAGGAAAGACATGGATGAGCACCCTGAGTCGGAGGATTTACCAATGTAGAACAAAACCAGCCTCGCTTAACCGTGCCAAATCTGATTCGGCTGAGAGTGAATGAACCAAGGGAACCTGGCCAAAAGACCCAAAGCAAGACCAAGCCTCTGCAAGGAGTATGGTAAGCCTACCACAAAGTCTGTAACCATCTTCTAAGCTCCAAACTCTAAGGAACACCGCTGCTACTCGAAATACTCGAACATAATTCAAAAAATAAAATTGCCTTACTAACCTCACCTCATAAAGAAGTCCCCGATGCCGCGAATATCAAGTCAAAACACCCTGTAGGAAAAAGGGAATGATGCTTGAAGTCCAAGGTTGCCACCTAGCTATTGAACATCTCAGTATCTCTCAACTCACCCTCTGGCTCAAAACACCCGCTCTACTACACCAGTATACAAACTACCAACTTTGAAAGCATTCAACACGTTATACTCCTGGTCTATATTGGTAGAGCCTAATCAACGCTAGAACCCCATGCGACGGAAAACCTTTTGGAGAATCCACTAGTTCAAACCTCTAACCCTTAGAATGCAAGGGCGAGTAATAATCTCAACGTACCATTGAAACCTAAAGTAGCCCTGCCATCTTCAAGCCACACAACCTGATCACATGTGCCACACTATTACTGACCCTCAAACTTACGCCGCTGAATCTATCCAACCAAGGTAGAATGGACCCTGCACTGACAATAACACTGCTGGGATCTGGCAAGTCCAGCCTAAACAAATGGTTAGATAAGGACTGGATGTCCAAGGCTAATAACCATTCCAAAATTGCAATAGAGAATCTAAGTTTTCCCCACTACTGCCTTCCAGCCCAAAGAAGCTGCAGCCGAAGATAACTTTCCATGGACCGCTCGAAGTAACCTGCTAGCTCACGATTCTGAAACCCAACTCCAATTTCTGACCTATGCTCCTATTGAATCCCTGGGTAGACTCATACACTTCTGACAAACACTATAGAAATTAGAGCTAACTAGACTCCAAATATAAAGTTTGCCCAATCCGTAGATGCTACTGAAACTTGGGTCCTCTAAAGAATATAACAAGGTAATCACAACTGATGCAACAATCCCCCAAAGGTACTAGTGGAAAAGCCTACCACCTCAATCTCTACTAGAAGGAATACTTCCCCCGAATTTACATAAGTACAATGCCACTGCACTCTGTAGTCGATCAAATCAAGTCATCAACCCGTAAACCAAAGAATACCCCCAGTCATCACATCAGTCAGCTACTAGTAACCCATACATACATACAAGGAGTCATATCCCTCCTTTCTTAAACCAAATGGAACCCTTTCCAAAGGTACACCGAACCTGACAGACTCTTCCTCAGGAGATTTTGGAGCTGTTCCCCTAGCTCCCATAACTCTACTAGCGACACTCGATAAGGTAGGAAAAGAATAGGCCGAATTCCCAACTCAACCACAATGCTACTGTCCAAACTTAACCACCATGTACAGTAAAAAATAACCAAGAATGTTATGATCCAAACTCAACCAGATAGGAAACAAAATAAAACAATGAGAATAACCCCATAAATCGGCCAACATTCTAATCTAACAATTGAGGAAGGTCGATCCTAACCTCTCGATAAAAGCAAATACAACCAACACCCAGTTGCTGAAACAACACCACCCCCTCAAGACAACACCTCTTTCTTCATGTACACAACTACCGGTACCACACCATACTAACAAAAAGACTCCTAGCACACAATAGATAATGGCCTAGGCAACAAACACCAAAGGCCGCTAGAAAAAGAAACACTCAAACCAATTCTAGGTCCACAGCAAAAACTAGGAAAAAGCTAACAAGACCTACCAAAGAGTCAAAACCCCAGGTAGTTACCTCACAAGGTCAACACACCCCATCCACTACTAAATAATTCAACTACCGAGAACTCAAATACATACATACCAAAATTGCAAGTAGTACCATAGGATAGAATAAGTAAAATCTACTATTGATTGGAAGGCCACTCACTAGAACTATAAGAAGATAGCATACACTAATGCACCTACAGTCGTGATAGGCATTCATACACCTGAGGAATACATACAAGAGCACACAATCCCTCCGGCATCCCATACTACAATAGTATACACTGAACAACCAGCAAACAAGGATCTAAATACAATATAAATGATATAATGGAACTAGGTGTGACAGTAGTGTTGTATATACCTCCCCTGGTGCTCACAACTTGTGGACCCTAGTTCTTATCGACAAGATCTATGAAAGTCCTCATTCACATACAAAAATTATGAAATCTCAAAGAATAACTGCCCGGAGTCCATCTGGGTCTAAAATAGTAACCGCAAATCTCAAACCCTAAACAGGGTACCCGAGGAATATTCGAGACTAAATATGTAACAACTGGGTCCTTCATTATGGGTAGTCAAATCATGCCAAGTTTTAAAGTTTGAAAACTCTGGGTTTGGGAGGTTGAAATTCTGGGCTAGGCTAGCCTCGATTGGTTTTGGAGCGAGGTAGAGTCTAGGGAAATCCGTGTAAGGATTAAGTTAGGTGTCTTGGTTTGAGATATTTTTCCATGTATCCAAGATATAAAGGAGTCTAGGGGACTTTTCGGAATCGAATTTGGGTAAGTAGAACTCCCGAAATCGTGTTTGACGTGAAGGGGTTATTTTTGGGAAGCAAGTGTGTTGTAAAATGGCCAAATCTGGGAGATTTACAGATATTATGTCTGTGACAAGCACAACGGTCCGCCGTAGTGACCTCCGCTATAGCGGTGGAAAGTACCGCTATAGCGGTGGTCAAGTCGGTCAACGCCGCTTAAGACCGTTATAGCGGAAATCGTCCACTATAGCGGGCCGACGAGATTTTAATGCAGAAACATTCCCCAAAACGTTCAGTTTTCACAACTCATTTTGGGAGAAGGGCTAGGCGATTCCAGGAGATTTTCCTCCATTTTCCTTTGATTTTCTTCCCTAAGGTAAGGTTTCTACTCCCCAATCTTCGTACTACTTTTCCTATGCAGTAGAATTGCTAGGAGGGAACTTGGGGGAAGGTTGGAATAACCTAGGAATGGTAGAATCTGGGGAAGGAAGGGTATTCAAAGCATTAATGTTCTTGGGTATTGTTAAAAGTAAGATATTATGATCATAGGTTGTTAAATTCTCTATTTTTATCCTTAAAAATGATAGAACTAGGGAAATTAACAGTGGGAAAGCCCGAAAAAAGGGTGGAATGATCATGGGTGGCCTGGAGTTTTGGGATTTGGTGGAATCTGGGTAATGTGCAGGCTTTGTGTGATAATTTCATTTTCTTGTATGTTATTTTAGACCAAGAACGAGAAAGGAATTAGGAACATGGGCAAGCTCGAGTTGAGTAAAGCTTGGATCATTTTGAGGTAGATTATGGCTTACGATTCCTGTGAATGTTGTATAATTTTCTACTCTTATCTAAGTGTTTATATGAACTACATTGCTTAGGAAAGTTGTGTAGAATGTATAAGGTTCCTGTTTTACAGTCTTTGAGTTGAACGGTGTGTTTACTTGTTGGTTTACAAGTTGTTTGTTCATCTATTTGATTGTGGATTGTTGACATTCGGTTGGTTCAGGTACCACGCCTGGTATAGGAATACTAACAGTTAGCTCGGGCACCATGCCTGGTATGGGAATACTAACGATTGGCTCGGGTACCACGCCTAGTACGGGAATACTAATGGTTGGCTCAGGTATCACACCTTATATGGGTTTATTTTACTGCATCATTGCATTTATATTATTGTTTTGTATTGACTATATTGGTTCTGTGAGTGGACCGGGTTGTTTATTAAAATGTGTTACTTGTTTGGTGGTCCTTAAGTGACCGAGAAATTCTGTTATATCATTGAGCTGGTCTTGGATTAGGCCGGGTTGTTCATTGACACTTAGGTATTGTCTAGAGGGGATCCCAGGGTGGGTCTGGGCTAGACGGAAAGGTATGGGTTATGGCCATGTGATGGTGGGTTAGAGTATAAGAGGTGGATTTCATGCGGGAAACAAGCTAAGTAGAGACTTGTAGTCTAGGTGTGCCTGTTAACATTGTTGCATGTCTTCCGTATTATTTACTTGATATTGTTGTACTGCTTATACTATTTATTTGGAAACTGGCTGATGATCTTACCAGTACACAGTGGTGGTGTACTGATACTGCACTTGCTTTTCGTTTGGTGAGTACAGGAAATCTTCCAGAGGCTGAGACGCGACCTCATCTATAGCACCAGCGATTTTGGACTTCAAGGTTGAGCTGCTCGATCAGGCTACCTTGGATCTACCTTTAGGGTTTCGGCCCACTTGTTTCGGGCTTAAAACTACTTCCGTATTTTACTTTTGGGGTTACATCCCCATACTCTAGATAATGGTAGATATTTGGTACTGCGACTTTCAGATTCTAAGGGGGTAATTTACGCAGGTTTATATTCATGAAGTTTTATTATTATCATTGAATTGCTAGTTTACTTTTATGCACTTAGTTTTGAGCTGCTAGGATTATTAAGTTCAGGGAAGTGATGGTTCGCTCACCTGAGGGTTGGGTGAGTGCCACTCACGGTGGTCTGGGTCGTGACAAAATCTGTAACACCTCGGAAATCAAACCAGCTATCTAAGTTAAAATCTCAGTTTCCAGAAACGATGAGTCAGTCGATGGTTCATGGTTTGATACCACGGTCCATTCTATGCACTCGTTGTCCAAGTTCTATAAGACCTCTTAAACTATCCCAGAAATGATGAGTCAAGGGATAGTTCTTCCTTCTGGACGACGAGCCGTCATACCCAGCCATAATCCCTGAAAGTTCAGAAAGTCCAGATCCCTCAAGGCAAACCACTAGTAGACAGGACGGTCCGTCTTTTGGAAGTACGGACCGTGGTGTGACTTGTGGAATGCAATTCCAGTAACTCTTCTAAGTGTTAGTGGAAAACCATGGATCATATTGACGGTCCGTCCTTTGGTATGACGGAACGTAGACCAACTCGTGGTCCCTGAAGGTCAATTTTTCTAGCTTTTTCTAAATTATGTCCCAGGGGTATTTTAGTCATTACCCACTCTTCTAACTCCTAAATGATGTTGTTTGAACTATTTCAAGAAGGGTTTTCACCATCATTAGCCTAAGTTCCTTCTCATTACTTCATTCCCCTCCCAAAAAGGGAAATTCTTCTCCAAGCTTCTAGTCTCAAGCTCCAAGTTCAAGCCTCCTAAGTATTTCCAATTCAAGTGGGTTATCTTCAATCAAGGTATATGGGTAATCAACAATGGGTTCCTTTCACCCTTGTGTCCAAAACCCCCAATTCTT
Organism: Jaltomata sinuosa; assembly: GCA_003996215.1. NCBI lineage: Eukaryota > Viridiplantae > Streptophyta > Magnoliopsida > Solanales > Solanaceae > Jaltomata > Jaltomata sinuosa. The sequence goes on from QJPP01003526.1 coordinate 30,488, forward strand.
GTTTTGAATTATGAACTTGTGAAATTAAGGTTTTGATCTACGTGGGGAAAAACTTATGAAATTAATTTCTGAGCATCAATTTCATGGTTCCTTATGGTTTATTTATGATTTGATTAAGATTCCTTATTTTGTTTCAAAATCCCATGCATTAAAGTTGATTTCTAGTATTATTCCATTGAATTGCATGTTTCCAAGTGAATGTATACATGTTTAGATGAAAATGTCATGATGTATTTATGAAATTACATGTCTAATTCTTCAAGCATGAATTTAAGAAGGAAAAGTATGTTTTGAATTATGGCTATGCTAAGCTTCAAGAACCTATGATATGAGAATTGCATGATACCCGATGTGGTTTCATACTTTTCAACAAGATTTGGCATGAGATTGTGCCACTATGAATTTATGAGCTATATGTACATGTTTTGGGAGTAGTATTTAGCATCGAGTGATGAGGGTTTGATTACCCAAGTCCAAAACTACATTGCCAGTGTAGGTTATGAAATAAAGTGCCCTATGGGCTTATGATAGTGGATCCACATCTTGATAATAGGGTCCTGTATCTTAGCGGGCATTAGGGCAGCTTTGCCAACTAGGGTTATATAGTTGGGTATGGTGACTTGTTCCTTGGCATGATTTAAGTCAGCTTTGCTAACTAGGGTTATATAGTTAGATTCTATGTAGCTCACATGGTCTATTGCCGGTTATTAAAAAATCCCGTATGAATGATTTCAAGTTTTCAAAGCTTTATGATATCTTACTTTGAAGTTTTGACTATGAACTCATGCTTATTACTCAAACCATAATATTTACTTATGACTTCTTTGATTAGGCATGAACTCGGTTTTCAATTATGTTTTTAGAAATTTTCATATTATTTATGGATATCTCGTATACTCGGTATATCATATAGTACTGACGCATATCTTGAGCTGCATCCTTTGATGATGTAGATTCAGGAGTCCTTTCCCAGACACGTGGCTAGAGCTTCTAGGACATTCTATTTGTCAGCTGTTGGTGAGTCCTCTTAGGTCGAGGACTAGTTATGGTCTTAGCCTGTGTCATGATATTATATCCGTATTTTGGGTTAGCTAGGGTCTTGTCTTAGAAACTCTTTATGTTATGAGTAGAGGCTTTTCAGACATTGACAATATTTGAGTCTTTTTTGATCTTGTATGCCTATTTGGCTTGATTATCCATGTATGCTATTCTGACTTTATCTATTATGCTTCTTCCTATCTTTTGTTATGCTTGAGAATTCTATGACTAAGGGTTAGCTTTGGTCACTTATGGTCCCAAGTCCCGTGTTACATCTAGTGGGTAATTTTGGGGCATGACAAACTTGGTATCAGAGCCTCAGGTTCAAGAGTCCTAGGATGTCTGAAGGCCGCATCGAGTAGAGTCTCTTCCATGTGTGTGAGGCGCGTCACGCATATGAGACGGAAGCTATGAGATGTCTTAGAAAACATCACTTCTTTTATGATCATGTCATGCGATAGAGCTTAGCTCTTATGTTCCTCTATTCCTCGTCTTGTATATTTCTGATTATGCCTCCTCGACGTGCTATGCCTCCTCGAGCCGCTCGGAATGCTGTTCCTCCCGTTCTGGTTCCCAATGTCACGAATGAGGAGTTCAGGAACGCCATTCATTTGCTAGCCCAGACCTTGGCCACTCAGGCCAATCAGCAGGCTGCTTCCCCCATTCCTCGTCAAGGTGGGGTAGCGGCCCGAGTTTGTAACTTTATCCGTATGAACCCGCCCTATATTTGGGGTTCGAAAGTGAGTGAGGACTCACTCAACTTTATTGATGAAGTGAAGAAGATCTTCAAAGTTATGCAAGTTGTTGGGTTGATTGTGTTGAGCTTGCATCCTATCAACTCAAGGATGTAGCTCATATTTGGTTCACGCAATGGAAAGAGACTAGGGTGAGGGACGCGGTCCCCTTGACTTGGGAGTGTTTTGAGAGGGCCTTCCTTGACAGGTTCTTTCCCCGAGAGTTGAGGCAAGCGAAGGTGGAGGAATTTGTGAACTTGAGACATGGGTCGATGTCGATTCAAGAGTATAGTCTGAAGTTCACTCAGTTGTCTAGATATACTCCCTCCATGGTAGCGGACCCGCATGATCAAATGAGAAAGTTTATATATGGGGATGTGGTGAAGAAAGAGTGTATGTCAGCCTTGTTGTTGAGTGATATGAACATTTCACGACTTATGACTCATGCCTAACAAATTGAGGGTGACAAGCTAAGGGAGATGGAAAGGGAGAACAAGAGAGCTAGAGCCGAGGGATCAGGTTTTGGTCATCACAGGTCTGGAGGTGGACAACGCTCTTCTTTCCAGAAGAAGTCAATAGGATCCGTTCATTTTTCTGCTAGTGCTCCTACCCAGACCCAGAGGCCTCATCATGATCAGGGTGGTAGAGGATCTGGTTCCTATTCCCAGTCTCAGGGTAGTGTTGTTAAGGGGTCTTCCTACCCAACTTGTGGTAAGTGTGGGAAGAGTCATACTGGTGAGTGTTTGGCCGGTTCAGGTGGTTGCTTTGGATAAGGTCAGGCTGTACATCATATCAGAGATTGCCCTTCAGCTAAGAAGGGGCAGGGAGGTAGTAGGGCTCAGTATCCTCCAGTAGCCCCAGGAGGTCAACCAGCCCAGCAGGGCGCAACTTCTAGTTCTGGTGGTCAGTGCCAGAACCATCTTTATGCTATGTCCTCTCGTCAGGATCAGGAGGGTTCCTCATATGTTGTTACTGGTATGTTGAAAGTCTTCTCTTTCTATATGTATGCTTTGTTAAACCCCGGTGCTTCCTTGTTTTTTGTAACCCTGTATGTAGCATGTAAGTTCGAAGTATGTCCTGAATTGCTTTTGGAACCCTTTTGTGTTTCTACTCCTGTTTGTGAGTCAGTCTTAGCCAAACGAATCTACCAAAATTACCCTATCTCGGTCCTTCATAGAGTCACTTCAGCGGATCTAGTAGAGTTGGAAATGACTGATTTTGATGTCATTCTTGGTATGGATTAGTTCTATGCATGTTATGCTTATTTTGATTGTCGTACTTGGGTTGTCAGTTTCAAGCTTCCAAATGAACCCGTTTTAGAATGGCAAGGTAGTCCCCCTTTCCTCGAAAGGTCGATTCATATCTTATCTTAAGGTTAGAAAGATGATTTCAAAGAGGTATGTTTATCATGCAGTGCGGGTTATGGATACGTAGTCTAAAACCCCACCCCTTCAGTCTGTGCCAGTTGTGAATGAGTTTCCAGAAGTGTTTCCTAAGGATTTTCCCGGAGTCCCTCTTGAGCGAGAGATTGACTTTGGGATAGATCTTCTTCCAGATACGAATCCTATCTCCATTCCTCCCTATAGAATGGCTCCCGTGGAACTCAAAGAGTAAAAGATCAGTTGAAGGATCTTCTCAATAATGGTTTTATCAGGCCTAGCATTTCTCCATGGGGTGCCCAAGTTTTATTTGTTCGAAAGAAAGATGGTTCTCTTAGAATGTGTATTGACTACCGTCAGATCAACAAGGTCACAATCAAGAACAAGTATCCCATTCCTAGGATTGATAACTTGTTCGATCAGCTTTAGGTTGCTAGTTTCTTCTCCAAGGTCGACCTTAGATCCAGTTATCACCAGCTTCGTGTTAGAGAGTGTGATATCCCGAAAATAGCCTTCAGGACTCGGTATGGTCATTATGAGTTTGTTGTTATGTCTTTTGATCTAACTAATTCTCCTGCAACCTTTATGGATTTGATGAACCGTGTGTTCAAACAGTACCTGGATATGTTTGTGATTATTTTCATTGATTATATCCTCATCTACTCTCAGAGTGAGGAGGAGCATGCAGACCACTTGAGGGTTGTGTTGCAAACTCTCAAGGATAGATAGTTATTTGCTAAGTTTAGCAAGTGTGAGTTCTGGATGCCATCAGTTGCCTTTTTGGGTCACATTATGACTAGTGATGGTATCCAAGTTGATTCTCAAAAGATAGAGGCAATAAAGAACTGGCCTAGACCTACTTCCTCATCTGATATTAGGAGTATTTTGGGTTTGGCTGGTTACTACAGGAGATTTGTGGAAGGATTTTCTTCCATTGCTTCCCCTTTGACCTGATTGACTTAGAAGAAGGTAAGATTTCAGTGGTCCGACTTGAGTAAGAAGAACTTTTAGGAATTGAAGACTAGATTGACCACAACTCCAGTGTTAGCTCTACCCGAGGGCCTAGATGATTTTGTTGTGTATTGTGATGCTTCTAGGATTGGTTTGGGTTGTGTTTTGATGCAGCTTGGTAGGGTGATTGCTTATGCTTTGAGACAGCTTAAGACTCATGAGAAGAACTATCCTACTCAAGATCTTGAGTTGACAGTCGTGGTCTTTGCTTTGAAGATTTGGAGACATTATTTGTATGGGGTGCATGTGGATGTATTCACCGATCATAAGAGTCTCAGTATGTGTTCACTCAAAAGGAATTGAATTTTCAACAAAGGAGATGTCTTGAGCTCCCTAAGGATTATGATATGAGTGTGCTTTACCATCCGGGTAAGGACAATATCGTGGCGGATGCTTTGAGTAGACTGTCCATGTGGAGTGTGTCATCCGTTGAAGATGGGAAGAAAGAATAGGTTAAGGAGGTTCATAGGCTATCTCGGTTGGGAGTTTGCCTTATGGACTCGACAGAAGGTGGTATGATTGTACAAAATGGTGCTGAATCATCTTTGGTAGCTTAGGTGAAGGGAAATCAAGACAAGGATCCCATTCTACTTCAGGGTGCAGTTCACCAGCAGTGGGTGGAGGTTTTCTTCCAAGGGGGAGATGGTGTGCTTCGTTATTAATATCACTTATGCGTGCTATATGTAGATGGGTTGAGACAACAAATTCTGACTGACGCTCATAGTTCTAGATATTCCATTCATCCGGGTGCTACTAAGATGTACCGTGATCTATGGGAAGTCTTTTGGTGGAATGGTATGAAGAGGGACATAGCCGGGTTTATGGCTAGGTGTCCCAACTGTCAGCAGGTGAAGGTAGAGCACCAGCGACCGGGTGGCATGATTCAGGATATTGACCTTCTCACTTGGAAATGGGAAGATATCAATATGGAACTTATTACAAGTTTGCCTTGTACTCGAAGGCAACATGATTCCATTTGGGTGATTGTCGACCGGATGACCAAGTCATCCCACTTCTTGGCTGTTAAGACACCTGACTCAACATACGATTATACCAGGCTCTACATTCGGGAGATAGTTTGATTGCATGGTGTTCCTTTTTCCATCATTGCAAATAGAGGTCCTCAGTTTACACCTCAGTTTTTGGAGATCATTTCAGAGAGTTCTTGGTACCCAGGTGAAGCTTAGCACAACTTTTCACCCTTAGGCAGATGGTCAGGCTGAGGGTACTCTTCAGACTTTGGAAGATGTGTTGAGAGCTTGTGTGATTGATTTCAAAGGTAACTGGGATGATCACTTACCTCTTATCGAGTTTGCCTACAACAACAACTTCCACTCTAGTATCCAAATGGCTCCTTATGAGGCCCTTTATGGTCGGAGGTGTAGATCTCCTATTGGTTAGTTCGAAGTTGGTGAGGCAGCCTTGATTGGTCCAGATTCTGTGCATGAGACCATGGAGAAGGTTCAGCTTATTCGTGAAAGGTTGAAGACCGCTCAGAGTCAATAAAAATTATATGTGGACGTGAGAAGAAGGGAGTTGGAATTTCAAGTTGATGATTGGGTTTTCTGAAAGTGTCACCCATGAAGGGTGTCATGAGATTTGGCAAGAAGGGGAAGCTCAGTCCCTGTTTTCTAGGTTCTTATTGGATTTTGAGGAGGGTTGGTAGTGTTGCTTATGAGTTGGACTTGCCAACGGATTTGGAAGCTATTCATCCGGTGTTCCATGTTTCCTTGTTGGCGATCCAGCCTTGATTGTTCCTTTGGAGGATATGGGGTTAAAGGATAGTCTTACTTATGAGGAAGTTCCCATGGAGATCCTTGATCATCAGGTTTGAAGGTTGAGGAACAAAGAAGTCGCTTCGGTGAAAGTCCTTTGGAGGAATCAGTTTGTAGAGGGTGCTACTTGGGAAGCGGAAGAGGCCATAAACGCCAAATATCCTCATCTCTTTCATTCTGATCCTGCTCCAGCTTGAGGTAATAGTTTCCTCCTTAGTATGTTCCTCTGATTCTATTCCGTCAGTTTCTCTCATGATTCTAGCATGCATCCATGTTTTACGAAGTTAGTTTATCATGTTTCCAAGTTGAAAGGTTCAATTTTCATGTTTACTTCCTTGATTTCCATGCTTGGTTGCTGGTTGGACTATTTTCTCTTCACTTTTCTCTTTTTTAGTATTCATTTGAGGACGAATGACCCCAAGGGGGAGATATTGTAATACCTCGAAAATCAAACCAACTATCTAAGTTAAAATCTGAGAAAAATCTCAAGTTTCCAGAGACGATGAGTCAATAGATGGTTCATGGTTCAAAACTATGGTCGGTCCTGTACACTCATTGTCCAAGTTCCAGAAGACCTCTTAAACTGTCCCAAAAATAATGAGTCAAGGGACGGTCCGTCCTTCTGGACGATGGGCCATCATCCCCAGCTGTAATCCTTGAAAGTTCAGAAAGTCCTGATCCCTCAAGACAAACCATGAGTCGACAGGACGGTCCATCATTTAGAAGTATGGACCGTGGTGTGACTCGTGGAATGCAATTCCAGTAGCTCCACTAAGTTTTAGATGAAAACCACGGATCATATTGACGGTCTATCCTTTGGGATGACGGACCATAGACCAACTCATGATCCCTGAGGGTTAATTTTTCTATCTTTTTCTAAATTATGTCCCAGGGGTATTTTAGTCATTACCCACTCTTCTAACTCCTAAATAATATTGTTTTGACTATTTCAAGAAGGGTTTTCACCCTCATTAGCCTAAGTTCCTTCTTATTACTTCATTCCCCTCCCAAAAAGGGAAATTCTTCTCCAAGCTTCTAGTCTCAAGCTCCAAGTTCAAGCCTCCTAAGTCTTTCCAATTCAAGTGGGTTATCTTCAATCAAGGTATGTGGGTAATCAACAATGGGTTACTTTCACCCTTGTGTCCAAAACCCCCAATTCTTGTTTTGAATTATGAACTTGTGAAATTCGGGTTTTGATCTAAGTGGGGAAAAACTTATGAAATCAGTTTCTGAGACTCAATTCATGGTTCCTTATGGTTTATTTATGATTTGATTAAGATTCCTTATTTGGTTTCAAAAGCCCATGCATTAAAGTTGATTTTTAGTATGATTCCATTGAATTGCATGTTTTTAAGCGAAGGTATACATGTTTAGATGAACATGTCATGATGTATTTATGAAATAGCATGCCTAATTCTTCAAGCATGAATTTAAGAAGGAAAAATATGTTTTGACTTATGGCTATTCTAAGCTTAAAGAACCTATGATATGAGAATTTCATGATACCCGATGTATTTTCATGCTTTTCAACAAGATTTGGCATGAGATTATGCCACTATGAATTTATAAGCTATATGTACATGTTTTGAGAGTAGTATTTAGCACCGAGCGACGAGGGTTTGATTACCCAAGTCCAAAACTACGTTGCCAGCGTAGGTTATAAAATAAAGTGCCCTACGGGCTTATGAGAGTGGATCCACATATTGATAATGGTGTCCTGTGTCATAGCGGGCATTAGGGACGCTTTGCCAACTAGGGTTATATAGTTTGGTATGGTGACTCGTTCCTTGGCACGGTTCAAATTAGCTTTTCTAACTAGGGTTATATAGTCAGATTCCATGTAGCTCACATGGTCTATTGTCGGTTATAAGAAACTCCCGTATTAATGATTTCAAGTTTTCAAAGCTTTATGATATCTTACTTTGAAGTTTTGACTACGAACTCATGCTTATTACTCAAACCATGATATTTACTTATGACTTCTTCGATTAGGCATGAACTCGGTTTTCAATTATGTTTTAAGCAAGTTTTCATATTATTTATGCATATCTCACATACTCGGTACATCCTATTGTACTGACGCATATCTTGCGCTGCATTCTTTGATAATGCAGATTCATGAGTCCTTTCCCAGACACGTGGCTAGAGCTTCCAGGCCATTCTATCTGTAGCTGTTGGTGATTCCTCTTAGGTCGAGGACTAGTTATGTTCTTAGCGTGTGTCATGCTCTTATTTGCGTACTTCAAGTTAGCTAAGGTCTTGTCCTAGCAACTATTTATGTTATGAGAAGAGGCTTTCCATACATTGACAGTATTTTAGTCTTTTTGGATCTTGTATTCCTATTTGGCTTGATTATCCATTTATGCTATTCTGACTTTATCTATTATGCTTTCGCTTATCTTTTATTATGCTTGAGAATACTATGACCAAGGGTTAAATTGGGACACTTGTGGTCCCAAATCCTGTGTTACGTCTAGGGGGTAACCTCGGGGTATGACAAAATCCATAATAAAAATATATCTAGTGCTACGGCACAACCGAGCCTAGTATCAATATAAAGAGCACTGAAAAATCATCATAAAATCCCTTTTTACTCAAAGAAGATCCATAAAGTCAGTTCCAAATCCCTTTTATAATCATTTTACCGAAAATGAGCCCTCGAGGCCATGCAAGTTTTAGAAAACCGTTTATAGTAGTCCCGTAGCTAAGATAGTAGTAAAATATGCAGAAAACCTTTTGCATGAATGATATGATCGCAAACAAATAATAACCCACGGATCACAATCAATCTATCATCCCTGCACAGGCACAATTAGCTCTACAACATGTATAACCAACCTAAAATCACAACTCGATGTCCAGGACTTGTGGACATTACCAAATATCCCATCATCTATGGTCCAAAGGCATATACAAAGGCCACACGGGGCCATAAGGGTAATATTACAATATTAGATCAAATACTACAACCAAAGCAAGAAATAAGACGGTGGAAGAAACGGGCAAGGTCTGGGGTGGCAACCTAGAATACCCAACCCAAGGATGCAAATTAATACAGTTATAACCGATAAATGCAAGGTCTAAGGTAGAGGAAACCGTAACCTTAAACCTAGCAAAAGCACCTATTGAAGAACTGGGTGCTACCTCTACCCGTGATACTGATACACCCTATGGAAGACTCGGAGTCAAAGCCACGGTGCCCCTGAAGAACTGGGGTAGCCATATATCGTACCGAAAGTTGGGCTAGCCCTAAACCCTTTTATAGCTGAAGCGGTAAGCCCACACTCTGAGATCCCGGGGCTGAAGGAAGCACTAAGTAACAGGCGCTGAAGCTTCATCGTCGCCCGCTGCCGTACTCATCCTAGGTATCTGAGAAGGAATGAAACAACTAAAGTTTAGAAGTTGATAGACTCAAGGACATACGATAAGGAAAGACGCTACTAGACATTTTTCTCTTATAATGGCGAGATCGGTGAACCTAGAACTCTGATACCACTCTGTCACGACCCAAAATTAGGACATGGTGGCACCTACAAAACCTCCAAGTAGGAAATCCAAACCCACACAGAAGACAAAATAAAGCATTAAAATAGATAAAGCAAAAGGGAATATAAGGAAGACAAGGGCCGAAATACATAGATACATACCAATTGTAATAAATATACAAAAGTGGCCCTAAAGTTACTAAGAAGACAAATATACACAAGAACCTACCCCGAACTTGGTATCACCGGTACAAGAGCATCTAAAGTATGGAGTAGCTATACAACATACTCCATCTATTAGAAATACAACATACATATAGAAATGTTGAAGGAAAGCAGTAAGAGTCTCCAGAAAGCCGGGAGCTCACCACGATCCAAACAACAGCTGGCCTCGAACGATATGAGGATCGATGAGGGTGGCTTGTACTAGGTGCTGCATCAGAAAAAAGATGCAGAGTGTAGTATAAGTACCAAGACAATGGGTACTCAGTAGGCATCATAGGCCGATTGAGAACAAAAAGATAATATACAATATAAATTACGGGAAAGCAATCTAAAAATAGGGATCCACCTAAATCTAGTTATGAAACCAAAAACAGGACTAACCGAAGCAACAAAAAGGAACAATAACAAAATCAAACAAGGGAGCCATCAATCCAAGTGCACTCAAGCCAATGCAATGCGATGGAATATGATGTGATGTATGAGTGCATAAGAGTATAAACCTGGAACACCGCATCGGGCGCCTGGAATACCGCATTGGACTATGCATATATACATATGTATGCGTATAGAAAGTAAAAACTCATAATAACGCATTGAGGGTCCGGAATACCGTATCAAAATATAAGTATATATGTGAAAATAAGACCTGGAATAATGCATCGGGTTTCCAGAATACCACATCAAACTATAAAGTATATTAAAATATAGGTACAATGGAGAAAAAGATCTGGGAATACCCCTTGGACCGGCATAAAAGTAGTGCTTTTCCTTTACGTCCCAAAACCAGTAGTAAAACCCAATATAACTCCTTTAAAATCTAAAATTCATGATAACCATAGAAATTCTCAAGTTTCAAACCAAAAAGCCTCAAAAATCTTTCTTTTAGTACCTAGGCATGTGAATGCAATATGAGCATGAAAGTTCCACATTCAGAGAATACAGCACACAACAAGGCAAAATTGGGCAAAAATATCCTCCATCCAAGAAAAATGACTTGGAAAGTCCGTCTAGATCCAAGCTATGGCCTCTGGCCCACAGTTACACATAATCAACAATTAAGGGAGAAATAGCAGAAAATAACTACGGAAACCAACACAAGTATCTACTCTACCTCTAAAACCTCCTAAAAGTATACTAAGGATTCTAGGCTAGCCACAATGATACTACAAGCCTCTAGACTAAGGGTAACAAAAATAATTCTAATCTAATATCCGAAATGGCCAATTTAATGCTCGTCATAAGATTTAAGCCTACTTCTTTCTAAAATCCAACCTAACGTTCCAGTAATATATACGATATAAAATCTAACTAAACTTAGTCTAGGAAGTAAACTGTAACCTACCCGTCGTCCGACGACAAGCTGCTGAAATGGCATCATCCAAGCTCAAACTGCTCTGAGAATCCTCGAACAGAAATTAAACTATCAAAAACATATTCTATGCATCAATACAAACCTAACGGTAACCATTTTCTAATATTTTAGCTAGGTCGTAATTTGGGTCACAAGCGGGCCCATGGGCCCCACTACCCAAAATCAGAAACAAAAATTATCAAGACATTCCCAGCCTCGCCAGAAAAACATGCCCCAAAAAATTAAGCGGAAATTGAGTATAGAAATGGCCTAAAACATCCCTAATCTTTCAAGAACAAACTAGGAATCGAATGAAGAAATTACGGGATTAAAGGATGGAATACATACAATTTGAGACAACAAATCAACCACGGATGAGAAATTAATTACTCCAACGCTAAGAGATGATCCCACAGTAAAAATAGAGCTTGGAGCCTTTGAAACAAAGGAGAAAAGAGGATTTTAGGTGTAGAAAATGACGGAGAAGGTATATATATACAGATAGGGATTTCTTCATCGCTATCTCGAGAAAACCCCTCGAGATCACGATGAACAGCTGGCCAACTCATCGCGATGGTTAGCCTTTGAGATCGCGATGAACAAAGGAGCAGGGCCTTCATCACTATCGCAAGAAAACCCTTCGAGATTGCGATGAACAAAAAGACAGACCTTCGAGATCACGAAGGTCTTGCTTCGTGATCGCGATGAACAAATTTCGACCATACCAGCAACTGAAAACCAACAGTTCACCAAGGCTAACATTTCATCGGATGGACTGTCAGAATATATCTAGGGTCCCGCGAATGCAAATGAACTATGCTACTTAATAAGAAATGATATTTTGGACTCAACAAAATTGACAAAAATCCCATCGAAGATCATTTAACAAAAAGTGGACCCCATGCCTAAGAAACAACTTTTACCAAAATGGAACTTAAAGGCCAAAACCAAGTTTAGAAGCCTCGAGCCCAAAACCAAAGGTCCCTCTAGCCCAAAGTTGAAATTCCAAAACTAACAGCGCTGACGAAACTTCCATCTGAGGCCGTCTTCTCCAAATGTTGACCAAAGTCAACCTAACAAGCCTAAATGGCCCAAAAACACAAAAACCAAGAAAAAACCAAATTAAAAATCTCCTAGAACACGAACAAGGGTCTAGATAGACCAAAATCCCTACTCTGGAGCTAATAAAACCGTCAAAATTTGATTCTGAGCATGCATACCAAGAATGTTGAGCGAAGTCAAAGATTTCTTATGTTCAAGTTCTAAAATAGAGAAATAGTCATAACAACCTAACGAATGGCCCAGGCACCGGACCGTCACTCCCGACAAGTCATAAATGACCTGTAGCCACCATGGGAAAGCTCGAAAAGCAAAAAAGCCCAAAAAACAGAAAATGACCTGGAGGGTCATTACATCATGGATGTAGTTTTGTTAAGATTTCATCATCCCCCAACCAAGTATGTTCTATAATATTTTTTCTAGCGATCTAACAAGCCTGTCTTAGTATTGAAACTTGTTCAATTGTTTTGTGTCATATATAAAATTTGTGTATCCATTACACCCATAGTACTTTATTTACAGCCACTGCTCATAGTAGTTTAAGGATGGAAACCTTGTTTCAAGTATGATACTCAATCAAATTCAGTCCCTTTTCTATCCTTGGAAAGCATAGATCCTACTAAGCTATTAAAGCTTTTCTAGAGGCTTCAAAGCTACCCGTCAAAAGAAATGTATGACAATTACTAGTAAACATTGCGGTAACCTTCTCAGCCAGCAAAAAAACTTGAGACTAATAGGTTTGCATCAAAATTAAGATGCTCTTGATCAATTTCACCTGTAACACCTTGAGAATTATTTCACCTTTTAAGTCACTACTTAGGCCATTGATCTTTAAAACTTAGTTGCAAGACCTTTGGATAATTTAGATATCATTTGGGATAAGTTCCAAGGTCTAAACGGAAGTTTTAGGCACAAGAATTGGTCAGTGCACCGCGGAGAAGGGTCACCATATTAGGGTCCATACTGCACCTGTCAGAAACCTTCATAGCAATTGCAAATCAGGACACATGCACTATGGGAGGCGCGCTGCACCCTTGATTGACACTATGGACTTTGTGTCACGGTCTGGAGTTTTCTCCATGGCCCCCAAGACACACCTTAGCCTTTTCAATATAGATAGAATTATTAGTAAGGGTACTAAAGTATTTTACCCCCCCCCTCTTAAACCCTCTAGCATGATTTCTAATCCCTCATAAGAGTCTGCACATAGAATATTCAATGTAGAAGTTCTCTCAACTAATCTCCAAATGCTCTCAGGTCAGAAGGCTCTCCAAGTAAAATCTAGGGCTTTTGTAATACCCAAGAATAAAAACCAACTACTTTACAAGACTTAGTACAAAAAGTTGCAAAATTTTCAAATTTTTAGAAACCATGGTCAGGACCATGGACCGTCGTTCTGAACGACAGCTTGTCAACTCACCCGTGGTTTGGCCTCTAGTATGTACTCCTTGAAAACCATGTGTGACTTCATGGATGTTGGTTTGAAACCATTGACCATCTTGTCACATGTCATTTTGACCATCTAAGGGCCCTAGTCAGAGTTTGGAAACCATGACTCAAATGATGGTCCATCATTCAGTTCCATGGACCATCCTATCAGTCATGATTCTTGAGGAACAAAGAAAATCTACTTTCCCCAGCTAAAAACCACGAGTCACAGGATCCTCCATCATTCAGTTCTATGGACCATCAACTAACTCTTGGAATGAAGTTCAGCAAACCCCAAAAAGGTTCCATGTTCCACGGTTCATTCCACCGGCCGTGGTTCCACTCATGAAACCCTCTGACTGCCAGTTTTCAGAACCCATTCAGTAAGGGCAAATCAATCGTTTCCTCAATTTTGAAAGGCTAAGCTATGTCATTTTAACTAGCCTAAGACAAGTTATTAAGCCTAAACTATCAAATACCTCATTCTCTCATTTTTTTCATTTGACACTTAGAAAAAGAAAGAAAAAAGAACCATTCCTCTCTTCTCAAGAACAACAAAAGGGTTTTCAAGTTCAAGCTCAAATTCAAGGATTATTCTTAGGATTCTACTCTCAGGTATGTGGTATTTCATCAATGGGTTTCTTTCACCCATCGAGTCCCTAGATTCAGTCAAGTTCTTTAGTTTCAATTCAACCTTCAGAACCTAGGGTTCCTATGATTTGGATGAATTATTTTGTAATTCAGTTTTCCCCTCATGGATAAACTTTACTGCATGTTCCTTGAAGTTTAACCCTATTGTGTTCTTAGAACCCTAATACCCTTACTATGTAATATCATCCTTGAATTGTGAATTATATGTGTGAACTCTATATTTTAGTCAAATTCTAGAATTTGTTAACAGTGGTTAAATTCATTAGGATGGTGGGTTATGAACACCCGATCAGTTTTAGGTTCATGCATTACTAGTCAGATATTAAATCAGTCAAAACTTCATAATTTGAATGCTCCCAGTTTCAGTCTCATGTGCATTTTCAGAATAACCAGTATCTGAGCTATATAGTATGTTAGTTTATCTATTTTTTTACTTATTAAGTCGGTAGTAGACTTAGCACTGAGAGGATGAAGGGATAAAGGCTCACCTGTTAGTTTAGGCTGAGACCTTTAGTAGAAGTCCCTAAGTTCCAAAAATATTGTGCCACCGTAGGATCTATAGGGGCCACCCATCAGTTCAGGCTTGACACCATAGTCCCTTATTGGACATCAAATTAGTGGATCCACATTAGTTAAGTTCGTACCCTTGGCAGGGTATGACCACCTTCCCAGCCAGGGTTAAAGGTTGGCCCTATAGTTAGCTAAGCTTGGGGTATATCAATTAACAGTAGCTCCCATAGTTCAGATATAGTATTGCTTTGACCTTGTATTCAATTACCCAGTTTGGTTCAACACTATAGAGTTACATGTTTAATACTTGGTCATTGCATCAGTCTATCTTTCATTTTCATGTTTCCGTTTATCTTCCATGTTCAGTATTTATGTATATAGATTAAAATTTATCCCGCATGCTCATTACATTCCAAGTATGGATGCATACTTTGTGCTACATCCTATTATAATGTAGGTTTAGGCGCTCAACATCCAGATCACGCTTTGTGCGATTTTCCAGCCCTTACAACAGCTCAATTGGTAAGTCCTCATACTTTGAGGACGAGACTTATGCTTTCTATTTAAGTCTTTATTTAAGTTTTCTGACTTTTGGAGTTAGATTGGGGCTTGTCCCATCAACTCATCTTATATAGAGACTTTCAGACATAGAGTTAGTTTTCAGCTTTATGTCGGGTCTAAATTCAGAATTATCTCATAACTAGATTGAATTTTCAGACTTATGTATTAAAATAGTTTAGCTTCCGCACAGATATTATTTTGTTACAAATGTTTAGAATATGCAATACCAAGGGTTAGCTTGGGTCACTTGTGACTTTGAGAATCGTGTTTCATCTAGTGGCTAGCCTCAGAAAGTGAAAAACTTGGTCTCAGAGCATCAGGTTGGAGAATCCTAGGGTGTTTGAAAGCCGCATCAAGTAGAGTCCTTTTCATTGGTGTGAAGCGTGCCAAATTTATGAGAGTGAAGCTACAAGGAATTTTTAGGAAAAATATCCCTTATTTCATTCCATCTCATGCTATAGAATATGAACTCTATTTAATCTTCTTCTAACTCGTGCTTTGTATGATTATAGATAATGCCTCCAAGAAGAGCTAATGGAAGGAGAAATAGCAACGAAAATGGAAATCAGCAAGCACCACCAGTATTGGTAGACCCTAGTAAGTCACTCATGGTGAGTTTGGAGCTGCTTTCTAGGTGTTAGCTCAGTCCATGACTGCTCAGGTGAACCAGCAGGCTATGGCACGAGTTAACCCATAAAATAGCATAGTAGAAGCTAGGGCCCGAGACTTCACTCAGATGAATCCTCTGGAGTTCCATGGTTCCAAGGCTGAGGAGGATCCATAGGAATTCCTTGATGACATACAAAAGGTTACAGAGATTATAGGTGTCACCCGAGTGGAAAGTGCAGACTTATCCACTTACCAGCTGAAAATTATGGCTCACATCTGGTTTAAGAAGTGGAAAGAATCTAAAGGTAAAGATGCAAATCCAGTGGATTGGGATCAGTATATGAATGCTTTTCTGGAAAGGTTCTTTCCCCTTTAACCAAGGAAGCCAAGGTCCAAGAGTTCATCAACTTAAGGCAGGGTGACATGAGCGTGAAGGAGTACTCTATAAAGTTCACCCGGCTATCAAAATTTGCTCCGACAATAGTAGTTGACTCCAGGGCCCATATGAGTAAGTTTGTGTCACATGTTTCTGATGATGTGGTCAAGGAGTGCAGGACTGCTATGCTAGTAAAGGAGATGGATATCTCGAGGTTGATGACTCATGCCCATTAGATTAAGGAAGAAAAATTTAAAGAAAGGTATAGAGACAACAAGAGGGCTAGGATGGGTAGCTTTAGTTATTCTCAACAGAGGTCAAACGGTAGAAATCGCTCTTAGTTTCATCAAAAGTCTTCAGCTCTAGCCCCATCCTCTGCTAGTGCCCCTGTACCTAAATTTAGACAAGATCAGTGGGATAGGTCACCAGGATCTAAGTCCCAGTGTCACTAGTGGACTCATTTATCTAGTTTGCAAGAAGTATGGTAGGAACTATCTAGGTGAGTGCATGACAAGTAGTGGAAACTCTTTTGGGTGTGGCAAGCCACACCAAAGATTGGAGGATTACATAATGACTTCGCAGAAGGGCAGGGATACTCGTCTGCAAAACCAGGCTAATTCTACAGTAGCTCCAGTAGGTCGCCCAACTCAGTAGGGTGCCTTATCTAGTGAAGGTGGTGGACAGTGCCAAAAAAAATTCTATGCTCTCTAGACTCGTCAAGATCAAGAAGGTTACCTCGATGAGGTCACAAGTACGTTATGAGTCTTTTATCTTGATTTTAATGCATTATTAAATCCCTTAGCTACACTGTCTTTTGTGACTCCATATATAGCTGTAGATTTTCTGGTGTCAGTCCAAAAATCCTCTTAGAACCCTTTTTAGTCTCTACTCTAGTTAGTGATTCAGTCATCGCCAAACGGGTATACAAAAATTACCTGGTCATAGTTTCTTAGAAAGTCACCTCAGTTGATCTTGTAGAGTTAGAAATGACTAACTTTGATATCATTCTAGGCATGGAATGGTTACATTTCTATTATGGCTCAGTCGATTGTAGAACTAGGATAGTTTGATTCCAGTTTCAAAAAGAACCAGTCTTTAAATGGAAGGGTAATACCTTAGTGCTTATAGGTCGGTTAATCTCTAACCTTAAGGCCAGAAAAATGATTTCCAAAGGCTACATCTATCATCTTATTTGGGTTAAGGATCCATATTTCAAAACCCCAACTCTTCAGTCTGTCCCTGTGGTTAGTGAGTTTCCAGAAGTATGTCCAAAAGATCTTCCCGGAGTTCCTCCTGAAAGGGAATTTGACTTTCGAATAGATCTTCTTCCAAATACCTAGCCTATCTTAATTCCTCCTTGCAGAATGGATCCAATGTAATGACATGTTTAGTCATTGTTAAAAGGCACCTCATTATGGGTAAGCTATTCGTGTAAAGAGAAGGTTAGAAAAACTTCCAGATTGGAGAGTTGGAAATTTTGGGCTAGGCTAGTCTAAGATGAATTCAGAGTGAGGTAATTTCTAGGGCAATCAAGGAAAGGATTGAGTAAAATGTCTAAGGTTGAGATAATATTTTCGATTAGCTAAGGCGTTAAGGAGTCCGTAGGACTTTTCAGAAGTGAATTCGGGTAAGTAGAACTCATGATATCAAAGTTGACGTGAAATAGTTGGTTCAAAACGTTAAGATTTGAAGTGTGTTGTGAAATGGACAATTTTGGAAAACTTTATGACTTTCTATTTTATGTCAACCACTATAGCGATTGACACAGCGTTATCATGAACTCTGATATAGCGAAGAAATTACCACTATAGTGGAAGTCAACACCAGTCAGCACCACTATAGCGGATGGTTTCACAACGGCGGTACCACTATAGAAGAGTGTGGACCATTATAGCAGAATGACGAGATTAGGAAAACCCAAAAACGAGTTTTATAATTTCATTCTCTCCCCTTCAGCCTGAAAAATAAATGAGGCTTACTTCAAAAACCCTCATAGGCAGCTCTAATGCTTGGGAGCCATGGGGAGGAGAGATTTCAACTTAAAGGACGTGAAACTATGGATTTTGAGCCTGTCATCTATCAGGAAACTCCTTCATGGAGCCATAATATGCATTCTGCAGTTGTTTGGCATCCAGGTAGGCTAGGTTTCTTTCATTGGGTAGAATTGACATGCTTTCATTTCATATTATTGTATAGACGAAAAGGAGAAACCATGTTTAGGCCTTTGGGCACCGAGTCTGGAGTAACATTGTATGATTTGGTTGGTTTATTAATTAGGGATTGATAATGTCAGGGAGATGCATTTGTATTCTTGGTTGTTTATGATTATTATGTGATGTATGATGATAGAATCTCAGAAATATAGTGTCGAGATGGTTTGGGGAATTGGAAATACTTTGGATAGTTAAATGGCTAATAAAATGGTAGTCTTCGTAAATGATTTTGTATAAAAGAGTAAAATAACAAGAATGGTTGATTTACTAATGTTAGGGGATGTGTTCCCCATGTTTTATCTGTCTTAAGAGTAGTCCGGAATTGATGTAGCCACTGGTTATGTGTCAAAAGAGGGTGAACGGGGATTTAGTCTTTAGACAAGATTCAAGATTGAGTTATGTACTTAGGGTTGGGGTAGGTTATGGTTGTTGTGTTCCTAATATGTATCATGTGTTCATGTACTATTGCTTAGTATTGTATGAGTTGCATGCTTAGGGAATGGTTTATGAATGTCTAATTATCCGATTATCAGTCTTGTGAAATGAGCTAGTTGTTATTGCTTGTTGGTTTTACAAGTGTATTGTTGTTCATTATTGTTGACTGTTAGATTTCTGTGTGACATTCGGTTGGCTCGGGTACCACTCCTACTACTGGTTTATTTATTGGTTAGCTCGGGTACCACGCCTTGTATAGGTTACTTATTGGTTGGCTCAGATACCACGCGTAGTACAGTATACTTATTAGTTGGCTCAGGTACAATGCCTGGTATGGGAGTTCATAATGTTTTGCTCGGGTACAACGCCTGGTACGTGTTGTTATTTACTTGAATTGATTGTGTTCTTTTGATAGTTCCATGAGTGAACCAGGTTGTATTCTTGAATTGTGATTATTTCACATGGTCCATGAGAAGCTGGGTAATTATATTTAAATGTGAGGTTGGTCTTTGAGTAGATCGGGATGGCATATTAACACTAGGTGTTGGTATAGGAATCCTTGGTGGGTCCGGGAAGGATAGAACGAATTTATGCTATGGTTACTTGCTTATTGTTTAAGTTGATTGTTGAATCTGTTCCATGTGGTTGATAAGTCTAGAAGGAAGACTGACAGTCTGGAAACATATGTTACGGGTCTAATTGTTACTTATTTTTCTTCACATGTTGGCTTCCTGAGAGGGCCGAGATTTATTATTATTTGGCGTATAGTTGGTCCTTGAAGGACTGGGTTAGTGTGCTTAAGTGACAAGGTGGTTCTTTTGTGAACCGGGGTCGCATGTTATTGGCATAGATAATGTCCTAGGGATCGTTTTTTTGTACAGGTTATGTAAAAAGGATATATGTTTTTTTCCCTGAGAAATGTCAATATCGGTTAGAATTGTTACGTGCGGTTGATAAGCTAAGGAAGAGACTTGTCATCTTGTTATAATGTGGGTTGTTGTTACATGTCAAGTATAGCCCTAGGGGTCATTGGGGTAGTTTTGTACTAGTAGGTGGCGGTATGAGGAGTGTGGTGTATGTCACTAAGTTGTGGGGTTTACTCTGGGTTGTTGAGTCATATCGGTCGACTGGGGTAAGTGAAAGGTAGTCCGGGTATGGGCATAAATATCGAGTAATAACAAGGTGACTTGGGAAGTCTAGGTGTCAGGGTGACTTGGGAAGTCTAGGTGACAAGGTGACTTGGGAAGTCTAAGGGTCAAGGTGACTTGGGAATGTCCTAAGAGTCAGATCCTAGCGTCTCATAGTGGTGGAGTTAGCAGCGGAAGGGATATGCAGGCTTGGGTTGGTATTGGGATTTTGTAAGGTGAATGTTGAAGGGCTGAAATATTATCATTAATTGCACATTTTCCCTTGATTTTTATATGATGGTATGGAATAGATTTGGGTCGATCGATGATGCCTACTAGTACATGTGTTTGTACTAATTTTACTCTTGCTATACCTTTTTGGGTATAGTTTGGTTGCAGGGTCGGTGATATTTCATACGTACAGGATGACGGTGATCTTCATCAGCTTTTATTCTTGTTTCCATGGTGGGAGTTGTGTACTCTTACATTTATGTGTTATTTCTGTAGTAGCTCTTATACCTGTTCAGACTAGATCCTAGGGAGAGTTGTTGGTCAGTCGTAAGATATGGGTTACTGTATTCTTTGTAAAGGTTTCCCTGAATAAAAGGTTGTAATGTTTCCACGTACTGAAAAAGGTTAGTTTTGGTTTTCCTTTTTAATTCTGCATTATCCTGTTAGATCGGGTAGTAGGGGTTCTCCTATCTAGGTGGATTAGAGTAGGTGCCCGCACAGCCTGGTAGTTGAGTCGTGACATCCAGTCGAGTTTAAGGAGTTAAAGGAACAGTTCAAAGACCTGCTAGATAAAGGCCTCATCAGACCCAATATCTCTCCATGGGCTGCTCTATTTCTTTTCGTACGTAAGAAAGATGGTTCTCTCAGGATGTGCATCGACTACCGTAAGTTTAACAAAGACACAATCAAGAACAACTACCCCATCGCCAAGATTGATGACTTGTTTGACCAGCTTCAGGGTGCCAGTTGCTTCTCTAAGATTGACCTCAGATCCGGTTATCATCAGCTTAGAGTCAGAGAATGTGACATTCTGAACATAGCCTTCAGAACTTAGTACGGTCACTACTAATTTGTAGTTATGTATTTGGATTAACGAATGCTCCTACAGCTTTCATGGATTTGATGAATAGGGTGTTCCAGCAGTACTTGGACATGCTTGTCATCGTCTTCATTGATGATATCATCGTATATTCTAACTGCGAAGAGGAGCATGCAAATTATTTGAGAGTTGTGCTGCAAACTCTCAAGGATCGCCATTTATTCGCCAAGTTTAGCAAGTGTGAATTCTAGTTGACGTCAGTTGCTTTCCTTGGTCATGTGGTGTCTAGTAAGGGCATTTGAGTTGATGCGTAAAAGATAGAGGTAGTGAAGAATGGTCCTAAACCCACTTCTACGACAGACATCAGGAGCTTTTTGGGTTTGGCTGGTTAATACATGATATTTGTTGAAGAATTTTAATCCATAGTTGCCCCATTGACAAGATTGACCCAGGAAATAGGTAAGTTCCAGTGGTAAGATGAGTGTGAGAAGAAATTCCTAGAATTGAAGACTAGGTTGACTACAGCTCCAGTTTTAACTCTAACAGAGGGTTTAGATGGTTTTGTTTTGTATTTTGATGCATCCATAGTCAGCTTGGGTTGTGTCTTAATGCAACATGGTAAGGTTATCGCTTATGCCTCCAGATAGCTTAAGATTCATGACAAAAACTAGATAGCTTAAGATTCATGACAAAAACTACTTGACTCATGACCTTGATCTTGCAACACTTGTCTTTGCCTTAAAGATTTGGAGGCACGACTTGTATGGTGTCTATGTGGATGTGTTTACAGACCATAAGAGTCTTCAGTACGTATTCACCCAAAAGGAGTTGAATCATCATCAAAGGAGGTGGCTTGAGTTCCTCAAATATTATGATATTAATGTGCTTTACCATTCGGGTAAGGCCAATATAGTGACTGATGCACTTAGGAGACTATCCATGGGTAATGTGTCACATGTTGAGGAATAGAGAAAGGAATTAACTAAGGATGTTTATAAGCTCGCTCGAATGGGAGTTTGCCTTACGAACACAGCAGATAGGGGTGTAATAGTTCATAACAAGTTAGAATCTTCCTTAGCGGTTGAGGTAAAGGAGAAGCAATATAACGACCCCATCCTACTTCAGTTAAAGAGTGCAGTCCATCAGTAGAGAGTAGAGGTTTTCTCCCAAGGGGTAGATAGTGTGCTTTGCTGGTATCCTCTATAAGGTAAAGGATGAGGAAGTTTGTGTCTGGAAATGCTAAGCATGTGAAGAAAGAATTCAAGGGAGCATTGTTGATTAATGACATAGATATCTCTAGACTTATGTTTTATGCTCAGCTGGTTGAGAAAGAAAAACAAGAGAACCTGGAAGAACACCAGAGTAAGAGGGACAAGTTACTCGGTCATGAGATTAGTTACCATAGAAATGGGAATGGGAGAAGGTCTTTCCTTCATAAGAGGTCGCAAGACCTCCCCCATCATCATGTAGTTCACCTCCACCCAGGATCAGGAATGACCATAGATTTTAAGGTAACCAGAACTTCAGAGCCCAAGCGTCTCAGTCTCAGGGTAGTGTGGCATAAAGAGCTACTCGATACACACCTTGTATCAAGTGTGGTAGGTCCCATATAGGGGAGTGTCATAATGGTACTATTGGATTCTTCAAGTGCGGTTAGTTAGATCACTTCTTAACGGATTGTCCTTCTGTAAGACATGGCAATTGGGGCAATGGAGCCTAGTCTACTACATCATCCACTCCAGCAGGCCAAGTTACTCAGAAAGATACAACTTCATGGACAGGACGGGGGTCAGAACCGTTTGTATGCTATGTCTAGTTGCCCGGATCATGAAAACTCTCCCAATGTTGTTACTGCTATGTTAAAAGTTTTTTGCATTGATGTTTATAGTTTAGTTGACCTAGGAGCCACATTATCTTTGTAACCCCTTATATTGCTGTGAAGTTCAGAATATGTCCCGAACAACTTTTAAAGCATATTGTTTCTACTCCTATTGGTGAGTCTATTATGGCTAAGTGAGTTTATAGAAATTGCACAATGTCAGTCCATCATAAATACACCGCAATTGATGGACTTGAGTTAGACATAGTGTATTTTGATATTATTCTAGGCATGAATTGGTTATATTTATGTTATACCTCAGCCAATTGTAGAACCAGAGTTATAAAGCTTCAATTTCAAAATGAGCTAGTTTTAGTATGGAAATGTAGTCTAGTTGTACATAAGGGTCGATTTATCTCCTACCTCAAGGTGAGAAAGATGGTTTTCAAGGGGTGTATTTACCTCTTCATTCGAGTCAAAGACTCTAGTGTTGAAACTCTACCTCTTTAGTCAGTTTTAGTTGTTAGCGAGTTCCCAAAAGTTTTTTCTAATGATCTTTCTGGAGTCCTTCCCGATAAAGAAATAAATTTTGGAATGGAAGTCCTTCTCGATACTCAGCCTACCTCTATTCTATCATATAAAATGGATCCAACTGAGTTAAAAGAACTAAAATAATAGTTGAAGGATCTCCTTGATAAGGGATTCATCACGCCAAGTGTATCTCCATGGTGTGCTCCAGTCTTTCTCGTGCGTAAGAAATATGATTCTCTTAGTATATATATGAACTATCGTTAGTTGAATAAGGTCACCATAAATAATAAGTTTTCCTTTCCTAGAATTAATGACCATTTTAACCAACTTCTTGTGCTACTTGTTTCTATAAGATAGACCTCAGATCTGGCTATCATCAGTTGAAAATTAGAGCATGTGATATCCCAAAGACAACCTTCAGGAACCACTATGGTCACTTTGAGTTTCTTGTCATGTCCTTCAGTTTGATTAATGTCTCTGTAGCTTTTAAGGACCTCATGATCAAAATATTTAAGCAGTATCTTGACATGTTCATAATTGTCTTAATTGATGACATCCTAGTGTACTCCCATTGTAAGGAGGAGCATGCTAATCACCATATAATTGTGTTATAGACACTTAAGGACCGTGAATTATATGCCAAGTTTTTCAAGTGTAAATTCAAGATGAAGTCTATAGCATTTCTAGGCCACATTATTTCTAGTGAAGGTATTCAAGTGGATTCTCAAAAGATTGAGGCAGTGAAGAATTGGCGCATACCTGTGACCTTGACAGATATTAGGAGTTTCTTGGGTCTGGCTGGTCATAAAAGAAGGTTTATAGAAAGTTTTTCATCTATTCCTGCTCTTTTGACCAAGTTGACTTAGAAGAAAGTTAAGTTTCATTTGTCAGGATCTTGTGAGAAGACTTTTCAGGAGTTAACTCATTTGTTTTTTGCTCTTGTTTGACCCTACAAGAGGGAATGAATGGTTTTGTTGTCTATTGTGATGAATATAGAGTGGGTATTGGTTGTGTTTTAATGCAGGCTAGTGAACTTGTAGAATATTAATATTTTGGGGTTTTACATCAGATTTGATGCTTTTAACGAGGAATCATGGAAGTTCTTAAGTACATTTTGCGATTATGATGTATTTTTGGTTGAATTTTAGGTAAAGAGGCTAAGTACATGAAAAGATGAAAAAGTGTAGAAAAAGACTCATTATGAGACATAAAATTAAAGTATGAGCCATAGGATATTGAGTACGAGTGGTTAACTTTGTGTATGAGTTGCTAAGAGCTCCATGAGGCTTAAACAAAAGTTTTAAACTGGAGAATTATTATACAAACAATCGAAGAGGATTACAAATTATAAAGAGAGCAATGACTGCTAAATAGAATGGGTGCATGCGTTGATTGTCACCATGGTCAGAAGATGGTTCATAGAAGCTGTCTACAAATCATAAGAACATCTGTACTACTTAAATAGACATAATAAAACTACTGATTGTTATCATTGTTGAAGAGTATGAACCGTTGAGAACTAGTACGAGCCGTGAAGAATGATGTGAAAATTATTTTTCAGCCCATTTAGGATCTGGTTTTTACTCAACAATTACTAGCATCCTTAGGTATTTTTACACAGTACTTGAGATATTATGTTAGACAATATTTTCTTAAGGTTTTTCATTACTTAAAGCTCTACTTGTGATTAAAATTCAAGAACATATTTTCGTCTGCAATTCAATCAATACGTGAGCATGTTCATCTTAAATTGTATTACTTTCTTGCCTTAAGCATGAGTAGCTAAAATTATATCTATGGTTGTAAATCAAATTAATAGGGAGTTCTTAGGGTTGGAAACTTTGATATAGGTTTTAATAGGTTATGGGTGATTGTTTAATTCTCATTTTAATGTAGATTGATGGTTGCAAATGTTGGTCAACGTTGCAATCCTTGATTTATGCCTAGGAAGGAAAGTTAAGGTGGGAAAGGATTAGTCAATAAAATTCGCGGATTTAAACCTTGTTGAATGAATCCACGTATGAATATGAGGGATTTACATAGTGGAATATGATCACCATTTGTCACACTTCAATATATTTTGGAAAATAATTGAGGGAAAATCATTCACTTATTAGAAGATACTGAGTGATATTTGTACGATCATCACCCACATTTAATAGCCTATAATAGACTATATTTATTTTAATAACCACTAGAATCGACCTATTATGAGGTGAAACAATCCTGGTTCACACTAAATATTTTTTACTTTAAGTATTTTCATACTGAAATTTTGAAATAGATAAATTTTCTCAAAAACTTGTTAAGGAATAAGATCTAACATAGTGTGAAGTAAATTAAAATACCTTAAGTGCTACATTACTTACCATATTCCCCATGGGATTCGACCCCATCCTAACATTGTGTTACTATACTTGACAATGATCATTTGTACTTATTCATTAGTGTAATTTGAACATATCAAATTTTGGCACTGTTGCCGAGGAATATGTCTATGAAAGTTACTTAGGAAATTTTACTTTACTTTATGTCCATTACCTATCTCATTACACTTGCTCTATCTTGAATTTAGTGTAGGAATCTATGGCTAACAATAGGGGAAGGAACCCGCCTAACATAAAAATGAACATTGAGAACCCACAGTATGACGAGAATAACTTTGTTGCAGAGGTTCCAGAACTTCACTATTCTAGTGCTATTGTTCCCCCGTGGGTGGATGCCACCACCTTCAATATTAAGCATGATGCTTATTCTATGTTGAAAGAAAAAGGGCTCTCTGAGAACTCAACTAATGATGACCCTCATGAAAATCTGAAGAACTTCATTGATATGTGTCGGACCTACATGTAGAATCACATTTTGGATGAGGAATTAGGGTTATGCTCATCAAATAATCTGTGAATTAAAAGGCACGTACTTGGCGCAACCTTCCTTCCAACTCAATCTACACTTGGAACAAGTTCGTGAATACTTTCCTGAAGAGGTGGTTTCCGCTAAGTAATAAAATAGAACTCTGAGACAAAATCTCCTTTTTAAAGAAACTCTCAGGGGAGCAGTTGTATGAGGCTTGAGAAAGGTTCATATAGTTTTGATAGAGGTCCCCATGACATGGTTTTCTATATAACATCTTGTTAGAAAAGTTCTACACGGGATATGACCCCATCACACAATTTTTTATGAATAATGCTGTTTAAGGGGGTTTCAAGGATAAAACTTTCACCAGGATGACTCAGATATTGATTAGGCTCATATCCCACAATCAGGCTCGCTATTCCAGTAGAACTAATACCGGGTGTATGTATCCATCCTTGGCTAATCGGGCCAAGGAGAATCTTGATGGAGATGAGAGAATTGATGGCCCTAACATAAGACTGATCAACAAAAAATTGATAGAGAACGAGACCAAAAAGGTGAATGTAATTGAGAGCATGCCTTTGCAGCATGCACCAGACTACAATTCTAATAAATGTAGCTATACAGAGTCACCCCTGCACAATTTGAGGATGCAAACTATATTAACAATATATAAGTTGGTCAACTAAGATAGGGTCAATATTATCAAGGTCAAAATTATAAAAAACAAAATCAGTGAAGGCTGCAACAATAGAGTTTCATCCAGAACTACAATCAAATTGACCAAGGTAAGAGCAACAACAACAATTTTGGCAATAGGAGTGAAAATCCTTATATCCCTCCAAAGGGAAATCAATAGGATCAAGGTTTATCTAAAATGAAAATCATTCTTGAAAGAATTGTAGGGAATCAAGAGAAGGCTGGCACTTCAACAAAGAGCTTGGCCAAAGTTGTAGGATCTCACACAGCTATAATAAAGAGGCTAGAGCAGCAACTAAGGGATCTATCACGTGAGCAGAATACAAAACAAAAGGGCCAGCTTCCTAGTGAAACCTTGCAAACCCAAAGGATGGTGGTGTCCAAACATTACATTGTATGTCCATTACTACTCAAAGTGGGTTGACCATAATGAATGATATTGTTGTAGTAGAGGAACCAATAGAGAAAATAGGGGCTGAGATAATAATTGAGGAGAAAACATTGATTGATCTTAATAACAAGTTAGAAGGTATGCCCGTTATTGAAAAAGCTACTAAGATAGTGAAAGAGAGTGATAAATGGCCAGTGAAGAAATTGGTTCAGTCGTTCAAGTGCCCTTCACCTTTCTGACTAATGTTGAGGAAAAAGACTGAGGACTTTAAGTGCTTGGAATTTTATGCTCAGCTAAAGTAGTTGTCACTTAACATCCTTTTTCTTGATGCATTTCATGAGATTCTGGGTTTTTCTAAGTATTTGAAAGAGTTTTCACAAAGGAGTGGTCAACTAAAGATGAGGACGTTCAACTTACTCATTGAGTGAATTCCATAATATCTCAGACACTCGTGGAAAAGAAATTAGATCTAGGGGAATTCACCATACCATCTACTATTGGATTTTGTAAGTTTGCAGGGCATTAGGTGACAATGGTGCTAGTATCAGCCTTATTCCTCTTGCCAGCTACAAGCAATCAGGGCTAGGAATGCCGCAACCAACAGGTATGAGGTTGCAAATGACAGATCAAACAATACATCTTCTAGTGCGTATGGTTGATGATGTTTTGGTGAAAGTTGGAAAGTTCATGTTGCTAGAATATTTTGTAATCCTTAATTGCAAAGTTGATGTTATTATTCCCATTATCTAAGGATGACCTTTCTTGGCTACAAGGAGAGAATTAATGGAATCAGAGAGAAATGAATAAAAATTTTAGTAAATGATGAAGAAGTTACCTTCCAAGCCAGCAAGGGGATGAATTTACCAAGCAAGTATCACAATA
This sequence comes from Jaltomata sinuosa, assembly GCA_003996215.1. Lineage (NCBI taxonomy): Eukaryota > Viridiplantae > Streptophyta > Magnoliopsida > Solanales > Solanaceae > Jaltomata > Jaltomata sinuosa. The sequence goes on from QJPP01003526.1 coordinate 58,684, forward strand.
TATCTATTATTAATGTTGTAGAAGATGTGGTAGAAGAAGATACAGAATGGAAAGTTAATGAAGAAAGATTTGGAGAAGTGTTGGCTGCAATCTTAGTCAACTTTTAAGGTGAGGATATGGAAGGTTACGTCGAGACAGTGAATGCATTGACAGGGCTATGTTCTTATAGTTATATATCAAAAAAACTCTCGTTAGATCTAGAAAATAGGTCTACACTACCAACAAAGATCTCTATTATTGAGGCACCAAAGCTAGAGTTGAAGCGCGTACTTGCCCATCTCAAATACGAGTTCTTGGGGACTACGAACACATTGCCTATGATTGTCTCTTCTTTTCTTATTGACGTGAATGTAAAAAGGTTACTAGCTATGCTTAGAAAGCATAGACCGGAAACAGGGTGGACAATTGTTAATATTCTCAGGTATCTATAAGCATAAGATTAAATTGGAAGAATATATCACTCCAAGTGTGGAAAACTAAAGGAGACTAAATCATGCAATGTAGGAGGTAGTTAATAAAAACGATTATCAAGTGGCTTGATGTGAGGGTGATTTATCCCATTGCAGACAATCCATGGGTTATCACATTCCAGTGTGCACACAAAAAGGATGACATGAGAATGGTTGCCAATGCAAAGATTGAGTTGATTCTGACTAGAACAGTCACCAAATGGCGAATATATATATGGATTATCAAAAGATGAATGCAACCACATATAAGGACCACTTCCCAATGCCGTTTATTGATTAGATGCTTGATAGACAAGTAGGGAGGTCGTATTACTATTTTCTAGATGGGTATTCTGGATACAAAAAAATAAATATTGCTTTGGAGGAATAATAAAATACCACATTTACATGTCTGTATGGGACATTTGCACTCAATCAGATGTCCTTTAGTCTCTGTAATGATGCTTCCACTTTCCAGCATTGCAGAATATCCATGTTCTGTGAATGGTAAAAGATTATTTAGAGGTCTTTATGGATGACTTTTCACTTGTCAGAGATTCTTTTGAGGATTACCTTGATCATTTGGTATAACTCTTGGAGAGATCTGAAGAAATGAACTTGGTATTAAATTGGGAGAAGTTACATTTCATAGTGCGAAATGGCATAGTTCTTGGGTACAAGGTCTCTGAAAAGGGGATTAGGTTAATCAAGCAAACAAAGAAATTATTTCAAAGCTCCTCCCCCGACTTCAGTGAAAAGTGTTTGTAGTTTCTTGGGGCATGCAAGATTTCATAAGAGATTTATCAAAGACTTCTATAAAATTTCAAACCCCAAGTGTATGCTTCCTGAAAAAAAAAGCTAAGTTTATGTTTGAAGAAGAATGTATGAAGGCCTTTGAGGAATTAAAAAGAAAACTGAATAAAGTGCCCATCATTATGGCTTAACGGGTCATTGCCTTTTGAGCTCATATGCGACGTACGTGTCTATGCCATTGGGGTTGTTCTTGGCAAGTGATACAATAAGATAATACATACGGTGTACTGTGCAAGTAGTTCATTAAGTGGGGCATAGAGGAACTACTCTGTGACAGAGAAGGAGGTGTTATCCATTATTTATTCCTTTGAAAAGTTTAGAGCATATCTCCTGGGGTTTAAAGTGGTGATACATATAAATTATGCTGCAATTCAATATTTGATGTCAAAGAAAGAAGCTAAACTGAGATTGACCATATGAGTCTTATTTCTTCAAGAGTTTGACTTTGAATTCAAAGACAGAAAGATAACCAAAAATCAGTTGGCAAACCACCTATATCATCTGGAGGAGAATGTTCAGTCCATGAAGGAATTGGAACTTGATGATGCCTTCCCTAATGAACGTTTATTGGCCATCTCTCATGATATAACTCCTTGGTATGCTGATATTGCTAATTTCTTGGTTGAAAGTGTTATTTTTGAGGATATCAAAAGTTACTAGAAAAATAGGTTCCTGAGAGAGACCCGCTACTATTATTGAAAAGAGTCTTACCTTTTTTGTATATGTGCCAACAACATTATCAAGCGGTGTGTGACAAAATATGAGGTCTTTGAAATTCTCAAAGCATGTTATGACTTCCCAGTTTGGGGTCATCATTCAAAAAATAGAATTGCACAAAAGTGTTGGAGTGTGGTTACTATTGACCAATGACGCTATACAATGAAGCAAATTTTATGGCAAGAAATGGTGACTAGTTTCACCAATAGGAACCATCTCTAAGAAGCATGAAATGCGCATGAACTTCATGCTACAGGTGTAACTATTTGACATTTAGGGAGTTTACTTCATGGGCCACCTCATGAAATAACATGGAATGAAATACATCTTTGTGGCGGTGGACTACATATCTTAGTTGGTGGAGGCAGTTGCATTGACAAAAAATGAACCTAGGACTGTCACAACATTCATAAAAAAAGAACATCATCAGTAGTTTTGGCACACCTTGTTCCATAATAAATGATAGTGGTTCACATTTTTACAATAAGGTGTTCGCTGGGCTGTTAGAAAAAAAAAGGAGTTAAGCACAAGGTAGACACTCCTTATCATCTCCAAATAAGCGGTCAGGTGGAATTTAATGCACAAGGTGGACACTTCTTATCATCCCCAATCAAGAGCATCCTTGCCAAGACTGTTAATGCCAAAAGGATTGACTGGTCCCAAGAGCGTGATGATTCGCTATAGGCGTATTGCACTACCTACAAAACCACCATTGGGAGTAAAGTTGGAGCACTAAGCGACCTGGGCACTTAAGAAGATGAATCTTGATTGGGCCAAAGTGGCGAAGCTCAGACTCTCACATTTGAATGACATTAATGAATTATATTTCCACTAACATAAAAGTGCCTCTTTTTATTAGAAGTGGATAATGTGAGTTCATGACAACAAAATTGTTGAGCGAGACTTTCAGTTGGGTGATGTAGTGTTTTTGTGCGACTCTCGGGTTAAGTTATTTCCAGGAAAATTGAAATGAAAGTGGTCTCGACTTTTCAAGGTTGTATGTTAGTCACCTTGTTGAACATTTGAGCTAGAGTCTATGGATCCTCCACACAGGGAAATTGTAATGAGTCAATCTATAACTCATACAACCATAGGAAGATTCCTAGAGGCTCCCGTAGCCTTCATCTTCATTTGTAAAAAAACACAATTTCTTTAAAATTTGAGCGAAGGGTTTAAATACCAAATGCTTTCCTTTTTCTTCACACTTCTCTTAATCCTCCTCTAATTCCAGCCACTCACTCTCCCACTCCCTTAACTCCCATAACCCATGATATACACCACCATATAAAGTCACCACCAGCATACATAGGGTACCACACATGAAAATCACCATCAACTTTACTCCCTCTTCTTTCCCAAAGAACTTTCTTCAAAAGGAAAGAAAAAGAGGTAAAGTTTTCATGTTCTTTGTATTCAAGAATTACCTCAAGATTGTTGCCAAGGTATCTTCACTGTAAATTAGGGTTCATGGTGGTTGTATTGATTATTATGTGGAACCCTAAGTATTATTAGCATTAGCATTAGTATTATGAAACCTCCCACCTTTGTTGGTTCTGAGATAGAGGATGCTTTTGAGTTTATCATTGATTGTTATGAGAGGCTGCATAAGATGGTCATTGTGGAGCAGCACGGTGTGGAATTTGTGACCTTTGAACTATAGGGTATGCTAAGAAATGGTAGAGGGCTTATGTGTCATGTCGGTCTCCAGCTTTACCTTCATTAACATGGACTCAGTTACATAATCAGTTCCTAGAGAAGTATGTTCCACACACTCTACATGATAAAAAGAAAGATGAGTTTCTGGCTCTTGAGCATAGAAGTATGTTGGTTATAGCCCACGAGGCTAAATTTCATGCCTAATCCATATATTCTACTCAACCTCTTGGTACTAAAGTGGAGAGGATCTACCTCATTGTGAATGGTTTGAATACTTACTTGTAGGTTATGGATTTGTAGATGACTTCTGCTAGGAAGAGCTTTAATGATGTTTCTGACTTTGTAAATAAAAGTTGAAGGAGTCAAGCAGGTTGGTCAAGCGAAGGTGGTAGCGAAGAAGGCTCAGAATGTGGGCAACTTTAGCGAATCTTACTCTAGGGGCTATAGTCATCAGGACTATCCATCTCGTCCTATACAATCAACTCTACCAGTATCTTCATGACTTCTACCAGGGACCACTCAACATTCTTTATTTGTGAGAAGCCAAGGGGCTTTGTATTTTTCTGCTAACCAGCCCTTCCTGGATCAAAGTTGTTTTACTTTTGTTGGTGTTTAGCACTTGAAGAAGGATTGTCCAAATGGTATGCAGGCAAGTTTGTAGGGTTAGCAATAGTGTAGAGTTATGGTTTTTGCTGGTAGAGAAGGTGGTGGTAATGGTAGAGATTGTCCGCAGGGTAGGCGTGGTGGTTATCAGGGTGTCCTTGGTAGAAGTCAAGGTGGTGGTAATGCGGGAAGAGGTGGTGCTCAGCCTGCTAGAGAGGTTGCTCAAATTGATGATAGAGCTCAATACTATGCCTTTCCAGGAAAATCTGAGGTAGAGGCTTCAGATGCAGTAATTACAAGTACTATTTTTGTCTGTGATCGGATGGCTACGATTATGTTTGATCTGGGTTCAACTTCATCATATGTATATATTAAATTTTCCTTGGGTTTAAACATGGTTTGTGATATGCTTGACTTACCTATGTATGTATCTACTCTGGTTGGAGACAATGTGGTAGTGACTCAAGTGTATCGTGCTTGCTCTTCAATGTTTATGGGTTTCCAAAATTGGGTGGATTTGGTGATTTTAGATATGCTTGATTTTCATATCATCCTGGGCATGGCCTGTTTATCCTTGTATCATGCGATTTTGAACTGTAATACTAAAATTGTGACCTTAGACATGCCTGGGATGGATAAGTTAGAATGGGAAGGTGTTTATAAGCCTGAACCTGAGAAAATATTTTCCTTTATTCATGCTAAGAAGCAAGTTGGGGTAGGGGTGTTTGTCTCTTTTTGCACATCTTTGGGATGTTAGTGGAGGGGTCCACTTTATTGAGTCAGTTCCCAAAGTGTTTGAGTTTCAGGAGGTATTTCCTACTACCTTGCCTAGTATGCCTACGGATCGTAACATTGACTTTTGCCTTAAATTTTAGCAGGGCACTCACCCAATCTCTATACCTTCCTATAGAATGGCTCCATCTGATTTAACAAAGCTCAAGACTAAGTTGTAGGAGTTACTTGATAAGGGATTCATTCATCCTAGTGCTTCCCCATAGGGTGCTCCAGTGTTGTTTATTTAAAAAAAGGATGGTAGCATGAGAAAGTGTATATACTACCGACAGTTGAATAAGGTCACCATCAGGAATAAGTACCCTTTGCCCCAAATAGATGATTTATTTGACCAGTTGCAGGGTACTTCAGTATTTTCCAAGATAGATTTGAGGTCAGGGTATCACATGTTAAGGATTTAGCCTGAGGAAATACCCAAAACAGCTTTCAGGACTCGTTATGCACCTTATGAATTCATAGTTATGTCCTTTGGGTTGAATAATGTGCTGAGAACATTCATGAGTTTGATGAATGGTATTTTCAAATCCTTCTTAGATTCGTTTGTGATTGTATTTATTAATGACATTTTGGTTTTAAGTGTAATGAGGAGCATGTAGGTCATTTACGCATAGTCTTGGGTTTTATTGAAGGAGAATCAACTTTATGCTAAATTCTCTAAATGTGAGTTTTGAATCTCTTATGTATCCTTTTGGGGCATGTGGTTTCTGAAAAGGGGCTGATGGTAGATCTCTAGAAGATTGAGGTTGTTAAGAGTTGGGCTTGGCCTAACTCAATGATTGAAGTTTGGAGCTTAGTCGGTCTGGCTAGCTATTACCGGATATTTGTTAAGAACTTTGCCTCCATTGCTACTAACTTGACAAGACTAACATCGAAAGAGGTACCGTTTGTTTGTTTGGTCAAGTGTGAAAAGAGCTTTCAAAAGCTTAAGTCTTTTTTAATTACAACTTCCATCCTTTCTTTATCGGTTGAAGGTAAGAATTTCATTGTGTTTCGTGATACTTCACATTCTAGCTTGGGTGCTTTATTGATGTAGGACAAGACTGTGATTGCCTATGCTTCAAGGCAATTGAAGCCTCATAAGTGCAATTACCAAACTCATGACTTGTAGTTGACAATGGTGGTTTTTGCACTTAAGATATGGATACATTACCTTTATGGTGTTAAGTGTGAGGTATTCACAGACCATCGCAGTTAACAACATGTTTTCACTCAAAGGGACTTGAATTTAAGGTAGAGGCGGTGGATGGAGTTACTGGAGGATTACAATATGACCATCCAATATCATCCGGGGAAGTCCAATGTGGTGTTAGATACATTGAGACAAAAATCTACAAGTATGGGCAGTTTGGCTCGTTTGAGAGTGATGAGGAAACCTTTGGCTAGAAAGATCCAAACTCTAGCAATGCAAGTTATGTAGTTTGGAGTGTCATAAAGGGGTGGAGTGTTTGTTAGTGTGGAGGTAAGGTCAACACTCCTTGATAGTATAAAGGCTAAGCAATTTGATCATGCAAAATTGAACAAGATGCAGAACAAAGTGGTGTGTGGTGAAGCTCAAGATGCCACACTTAATACAAATAGTGTGTTAAGGGTGAGAGAGCGTGTGTGTGTTCTCGTATTAATGATGTGATTCTGAGTTTGCTTGCAAAAGCTCATAGTTCCTGATATTGTATATATACTGGTGCAACCAAGATGTATGGTGACTTGAGACAACTTTATTAGTGGCCCTGAATGAAGAGAGATCTAGTAGAGCATGTGGCCAATTGTCGTAACTATCACCAGGTGAAATGTAACACCTTAGAATTCCAACTAGTATTTAAAACCCATAACTCAAAAAAACTCTAAAAAAAATTCTCCTCCAGGAAAGCCCCACAGGCTGACCCACGGGAGTTGTGGACACGAGGGCCCATCGAGGTCTCTATGTGGAGAGGCTAGAGGCTCTGTCAGCCAAATCCATTAGGACAGGGGTCCCAATGAGCGTCGGAGGTCCGATGGGCTATGGGGCAGTCCGTGGAAAACTGTCAGAGCCCCATCCCAAGTCCCATCAACCCCGTTGGGAATTCACCATGGCCGTCGTAGATGCGATAGGCCGTGGGAGCCATTGTGGGGACTGTCCAAAGGGCCACTCCAGTCTCCCTTTTTCATATGACCTAGAAGATGGGTCATCTCAGGTACGATGTCCTGGCCGATGAGCCGTCTCAGGTCCGACTCCCGTCGGATGGCCCATCCTGCGGAAGAAAATCTATAATTTCAGTTTTAAGTTGGGGACATTCCAGTCTTTTACCAATTCTGTTAACTCCGATCCTAAGTCATTTTGGGAATAATTAAAGGGTTTTTTCTCTTTTTCCCTCATTACTCCTAAACCAAATTGACACTTAGCAATTTCAAGCAAGAAAAGAAGTGTTTCCTCCCAAGAACAAGAAAGACGGTTTTCTTCAAGCTCAACCGTAGAATCTTCTTCCAGGTATGTGGGATTTCATCAATGGGTTCCGTTCACCCATTGAGTCCCTAGACTCAGCTTAGTTCTTTAGATTTCAATTAGTCCTTTAGACCTAGGGTTCCTAGTTTTCATCAAAACAGTGCAAATTTAGTAACTATTGCTTGTATGATATTGTATACATGTTTTCTTGGGAACGTAGGATAACTATATGTACAAAACTCAGTAACCCTAGCATGTGTTGATCTCAGTACTCATGATCTATACTTGCTAATCAGATAATTCAGTCAGTTATGCTTCAGGATTAGAATGCTATCAGTTTCAGTATTACTATTGCATTCTCAGAGGATTATCAGTTTTTGAGCTATACAACATTTTAGTGGCATTTATTTCTTATACATTCAGTTTGGAGTAGGCTTAGTACTGAGCAGACAAATTGATAAAGGCTCTATTGTAATCTTTAGGCTGAGACCTTTAGTAGCAGTGCCTGAGTCCCAGAACTATGGTGCCACCGTAGGTCAGAAAGGGGTTATATGTACGCTTTAGGCTGGTTACCCTTGTCCCTTGTGGACATCAGTTTAGTGGATCCACATCAGATTAGTTTGTACCATTTGCAAGGTACGAACACTCTTCCATCTATTGTTACAGGTTGTCCCCAAAGCTAGCTCAGTTGTGGGTATGATGGTTAATAGTAGCTCCCACAGTCAAACTCAACATTGCATTGGCCATGTATTCAGTTATTAAGTTCAGATCAGCATGTTATGATATTCATGTTCAATTACTTGGTCATTGCATACAGTTATTCTTCAGTTCATGTTTCAGTATATACTTCTCTATCAGTATTCATGTTTTACAACTTTGTTTATATATCCTGCATGGTCAGTACATTCGAAGTAGTGATGCATATTTTATGCTACATCATTTCATGATATAGGTCAGGCAATCAGAATCAAGACCACGCTTAGCTCGATTTCTAGTTCTTACTCAACATCCCAGTAGTGAGTCCTCATAGATCCGAGGATGATAGTTAGATTCGATTATTTCAGTATTGCTACTTCAGTTTCAGAATTTTAGGGTTAGTTAGGGGCTTGTCCCAGTAACCCACTTCGTTAAAGGCTTTTGAACATAGAGTAGAATCAACTTTTGAGTATTCAGTTTACTTTAAGACTTAACACATTTTCATATATCTATATATAGATTCTGACATGTTTGGGTTTCTTTGTCATCTCACGTATTTGAATTCTTCAGTTTTCCACACAGTTGAATTTCTATCAGAAATTATCTAGACATGCCAGGCCATGGGCTAGCTTGGGGTCACTGGTGAAACAAAGCACAATGTTACGTCCAGGGGGTAGCCTCTGGGCGTGAAAAACTTAGTATCAGAGCATAAGGTTCAAGTATCCAAGGGTGTTTGAAAGCCGCATCGAATAGAGTCTTCTTCATAGGTGTGAAGTGCGCCACACTTATGGGGGAGAAGATATGAGATGTCATTAGGAAAAACCTCTCTTCTTCTTTTCTAGTTCGTGCTATAGAGTATGAACTCTATTTAATCTCCTTCTAACTCGTGCTCTACGCATTTCAGAAAAATGCCTCTTAGAAGAGCCAACGCTAGGAATCAACCTGCACCAGCCGCTCTAGCAGACCTATTGAATGAGCAAGTTACTCATGCTGAATTTCGGGCTCTTTTCCAGGTGCTTGCTCAGGCCATAACCGCTCAAGTCAATCAGCAGGCTGTGGCACTAGCCCCACCTCAGATTAACTCCACTACAGCTAGAATCCAAGACTTCACTCGGATGAACCCTTCAGAATTTCATGGGTCCAATTCAGAATTGGATCCACAGGAGTTTCTTAATGACATTCAGAAAGTGACAGAGATTATAGGTGTCACTCTGGTAGAGAGTGAGAAGATTATCCGCCCATCAGTTGAAGAGAGTGGCTTATACGTGGTATCAACAATGGAAGGAATCATGTTGTGCTAATGCAGGTCCAGTGACTTGGATCAACTTTAACACTGCATTTCTTGACAGGTTTTTCCCACTTAAGATCAGGGAAGCCAAGGTCCAAGATTTTATCAATTTGAAGCAGAATAATATGAGTGTGCAGGAGTATGCACTCAGATTTACTTAGTTATCTAAGTATGCTTCGGTTATGGTATCTGACTCCAGGGCCAAGATAAGTAAGTTCATGTCTGGTGTATCCGATGACGTGGTCAAGGAGTGAAATACTGCTATGCTAGTTAAGGAGATGGATATTTCTAGGTAAGTGACTTATGCTCAGCAGATCAAGGAAGAGAAGATCAAAGAGAGGGGAAGAGACAGTAAGAGAGCTAGGACATGTGACTTCAACTACTCTCAACAGAGGTCAGAAGGTGGAAATAGCTCTCAGTTGCGTCAGAAATCTTCAGCTCTAGCTCCATCTTTTGATAGTGCCCCAGTGCCTATGTTTAAACAGGATCGACCGAATAGAGCGCCAGGCTCTAGGTATGAGGGTACAATTACTATCGGGCGCACTCATCTAGTTTGCAAAAAGTGTGGTAGGAACCACCAGGGTGAGTGTATGTAAGGTAGTGGAAATTTCTTTGGATGTGGCAAGCTAGGCCACATGATGAGGGATTGTCCAGCAGCTTATCAAAAGGGCAAGGATGCTCGCCCAAAGAATTAGGCTAGTTCTGCAGCAGCTCCAGCGGGTCGCCCCACTCAGCAGGGTGCCTCATCTGGTACAGGTGGTTTTCCATGCCAAAATAGATTGTATGCTTTTCAGACTCGACAGGACTAGGAGGATTCTCTCGATGTGGTCACGGGTACGTTACAAGTCTTCCATTTAGATATTTACGCATTGTTAGATCCAGGGGCTAGACTTTCTTTTGTAACTCTATATATAGTAATGAATTTTGGTGTCAGTCCAGAAATCCTCCCAGAACCTTTCTCAGTCTCTACTCTAGTTGGTGATCCAATTATAGCTAGACGGGTATACATAAATTTCCCTGTCACAGTTTCTCAGAAAGTCACCTCAGCCGATCTTGTAGAGTTAGAAATGACTGACTTCGATATGATTTTAGGCATGGATTGGTTACATTCCTAATATTCTTCAGTTGATTGCAGAACTAGGACCGTTCAGTTTTGGTTTCTAAATGAGCCAGTCTTTGAGTGGAAGGGTAGTACCTCAGTGCCTATAGGTCGATTCATCTCTTACCTTAAGGCCAGAAAAATGATTTCTAGAGGGTATAACTAACATCTTGTTTGTTTAAGGATTCAAACTCTGAGACCCCAACTCTTGAGTCAGTCCCTATAATGAATGATTCCCAGAAGTATTCCTAGAAGAACATCCCGTAGTTCCTCTCGAAAGGGAAATCGATTTCACAATAGACCTCCTTCCAGATACCCAACCTCTTTTGATTCCTCCTTACAGGATGGCTCCATCTGAGCTTAAGGAATTGAAAGAACAGTTGAAAGACCTTCTAGATAAGGGCTTCATCAGACCCAATATCTCTCTATGGGGTGCTCCAGTATTGTTTGTACGTAAGAAAGATGGTTCTCTTAGGATGTGCATCGACTACCGTCAGTTGAACAAGGTCACAATAAAAAATAAGTACCCCATTCCCAGGATTGAAGACTTGTTCGACCAACTTCAGGGTGCTAGTTGCTTCTCTAAGATAGATATCAGATCAGGCTATCATCAGCTAAGTGTCAGAAATTTTGACATTCCAAAGACAACCTTTAGAACTCGGTATAGTCATTACGAATTCGTAGGCATGACATTTGGATTAATGAATGCTCCAGCAGCTTTCATGGACTTGATGAACAGAGTGTTCAATTAGTACCTAGAATTGTTCGTCATCATCTTCATTGATGACATACTCATATATTCTCACAGCAAAGAAGAGCATGCAAACCATTTGAGAGTGGTGTTGCAAACTCTCAAAGATCGCCAGTTGTTTGCCAAGTTTAGTAAGTGTGAATTATGGTTCCAGTCAGCTGATTCCCTTGGTCATGTGGTGTCTAGTGAGAGAATCCAAGTTGATTCTCAAAAGATTGAGGCAGTAAAGAACTAGCCCAGACCCACCTCTCTGATAGACATCAGAAGTTTCTTGGGATTGGCCGGTTATTACCTGAGGTTTGTTGAGGGATTTTCCACCATAACTACCCCATTGACCAAGTTGACTGATAAAAAGGTTAAGTATCAGTGGTTAGATGAGTGCAAGAAGAGTTTCCTAGAGTTAAAGACCGGGTTGACTACAACTCCCATTCTAACTTTGCCAGAGGGTATGGAAAATTTTGTGGTGTATTTTGATGTATCCGGAGTCGGCTTGGGTTGGTTTTGATGCAGAAGGTCATAGCTTATGCATCCATATAGCAAGATTCATGAGAAGAATTATCTGACTGATGACCTTGAGCTTGCAACAGTTGTATTTGCCCTAAATATTTGGAGACACTACTTATATGGTGTTCATGTAGATATATTCACACACCATAAGAGCCTCCAGTATGAGTTCACCTAGAAAGAGTTGAATCTTTGTCAGAGAAGGTGGCTCAAATTCCTTAAAGATTATGATATGAATGTGCTCTATCATCCGGTTAAGGCCAATGTAGTAGTTGATGCCCTCAGCAGACTGTCCATGGGTAGTGTGTCACATATTGAGGAAGAGAAGAAAGAATTTGCCAGAGATGTTCATAGGCTTGCTCGCTTATGAGTTTGCCTCATGGACACGACAAAAGGTGGTGTGGTTGTCCATAATGGGTAAGAATCGTCTTTGGTGGTGGAGGTTAAAGAGAAACAAGACAGTGATCGCATATTGCTCCAGTTGAAAGGTGTAGTTCATCAACAAAGACTAGAGGTATTCTCCCAAGAGGGAGATGGTGTGCTTTGTTACCAAGGTCATTTATGTGTTCCTAACATGGGTGAGTTGACATAGCAGATCCTCGCAGAAGCCCATGGTTCCAGATATTCCATTCATCCCGGTGCCACTAAGATGTACCGTCATCTATGGGAAGTCTATTGGTGGAACGTCATGAAGAGGGACATTGCAGATTTTGTGGCTAAGTGTCCTAATTGTTAACAGGTCAAGGTAGAACATCAAAAACTAGGAGGTGTGACTCAGGATATTAGCATTCCTACTTGGAAGTGGGAAGTGATCAACATGGATTTCATTACAGGTTTACCTCGTACTCGCAGATAGCACGACTCTATTTGGGTGATTGTGGATAGAATGACCAAATCAGCCCATTTCCTAGCAGTTAAGACTATAGATTCAGCAGAGGAGTATGCCAGACTCTACATCAGCAAGATAGTCAGGTTGCATTGGCTTCCCTTGTCTATCATCTCAGATAAGGATCCTCAGTTTACATCACATTTCTGGAAGTCTTTTCAGAAAGGTCTTGGTACCCAAGTGAATCTCAGTACAACATTTTATCCGCAGATGGATGGTCAGGCAGAGCATACCATTCAGACCTTAGAGGACATATTGAGGGCTTGTGTGATCGATTTCAAAGGTAGTTGGGATGATCACCTACCTCTCATAGAGTTTGCCTATAATAATAGTTTCCACTCAATTATTCAGATGGCCCCATATAAGGCACATTATGGGCATAGATGTAGGTCACCAGTTGGTGAGTTTGAAGTAGGTGAAGCAGCCTTGATTGGTCCGGATTCAGTTCATGAGGATATGGAGAAAGTTCAGCTCATCAGAGAAATACTTAAGATAGCTCAGAGTCGTTAGAAGTCCTATGAAAATGTGAGGAGAAGGGACTTAGAGTTTGAAATAGATGATTGGGATTTCCTGAAAGTGTCACCCATGAAGGGAGTTATGAGATTTGGCAAGAAAGGGAAGCTCAGTTCTAGATATGTAGGTCCTTACAGAATCTTGAAAAGGATTTATAATGTAGCTTATGAGTTAGAGTTGCCAATAGAATTTGCAGTGGTTCACCCAGTTTTCCATATTTCATTATTGAAGAAGTGTGTTGGTGATCCGACATCGATTTTGCCCTTAGAAAGTGTGGTTGTGAAGGATATCTCACCTATGACAAAGTTCCAGTTGAAATTCTTGACTGTCAGGTTCGTAGGTTAAGATATAAGGAAGTCGCTTTGGTGAAAGTTTTGTGGAGGAACCAGTCAAATGAGGGAGCTATTTGGGAAGCAGAAGCAGTCATGATGGCCAAGTATCTTCACCTCTTTCCTCCTGACTCAGTTTCAGCTTGAGGTAATAGTTCCTCTCCAGTCACTCAGTTTTCTCTTAGGCATGTCAGTCTCAAAATCATGTTTTCCTAACTATTCCAATATTTTCAGTATGCTTTTATGTCCTTATAACTAGACTCAGTCAGATATCAACTTCTAGTATTCGGTGGTAGGGATTGCAGCTCTTTCCCTCCAAACTCAGCTCAGTTATTCTTCATTCGAGGACGAATAATCCCAAGGAGGGGATATTATAATACCCTAGAATTCAGACCAGCATTTAAAAACCAAAACTCAAAAAAACATAGAAAATATTCACCTCCAGGCAAGCCGCACGGGCAGACCCATGGGCATCATGGACACGACGGTCCATCGAGGTCCTCGTGGGGAGAACCCAAAGTCTCTGTTAGCTAAATCCAGCTAGACGAGGGTCTCCATAAGCGTCGGAGGTCCGATGGACCATGGGGAAGCCCATGGAAAACTGCCAGAGCCCCATCCCAAGTCCCCTCAGCCCCGACGGGCAATCACCACAATTGTCATGGATGCGATGGGCTGTGAGAGTCGTCGTGGATGCGATGGGCTGTGAGAGCTGTCGTAAGGACTGTTTAGAGGGCCAGCCCAGTCTGCCCTATTTTGATGGCCTGGTTGATGGGCCATCTCAGGTCCGATGCCCTAGCCAATGAGCCATCTCAGGTCCGACACCCGTCGGGTGGCCCGTTTGGCGGAAGAAAATCTGCAATTTCTGTTTTATGTTGGGGCATTCCGATCTTTTCCCAATTCTTTTAACTCTGATCCTAAGTCATTTTAGGAGTAATTAAAGGGTTCTTACTCTTTTTCTCTCATTAATCCTAAACCAAATCGACACTTAGCAATTTCAAGCAAGAAAAGAAGTGTTTCCTCTCAAGAACAAGTAAGAGGGTTTTCTTTAAGCTCAGCCCCTAATCCAAAGGTTCAATCGTAGAATCTTCTTCCAGGTATGTGGGATTTCATCAGTGGGTTTCTTTCACCCATTGAGTCCCTAGACTCAGCTTAGTCCTTCAGATTTCAGCTAGTCCTTCAGACCTAGGGTTCCTAATTTTCATCAAATCAGTTCAAATTCAAATTATATTGCTTGTACGATATTGCTTACATGTTTTCTTGGGAACCTAGGGTAACTATATGTACAGAACTCAGTAACCCTAGCATGTGTTGATTTCAGTACTCATGATGTATACTTTCTAATCAGGTAATTCAGTTAGTTATGCTTTACGATTAGAATGCTATCAATTTCAGTATTATTATTGCATTCTCAGATGAATATCAGTTTTTGAGCTATCCAGCACTTCAGTTGCATTTATTTCTCATACATTTAGTTGGGAGTAGGCTTAGTACCGAGCAGATAAAAGGATGACAGCTCTGCTGTCACCTTTAGTAGCAGTCCCTGAGTACCAGAACTATGGTGCCACCATAGGTCAGAAAGGGTCCAACTGTTAGCTTTAGGCTGGTTACCCTTGTCCCTTGTGGACATCAGTTTAGTGGATCCATGTCAGACTAGTTTGTACCCTTGGAAAGGTATGAACACCCTTCCATCAAGGGTTACAGGTTGGCCCCATAGCATGCTCAGCTTGGGGTATGTCGGTTAATAGTAGCTCCCACGGTCAGACTCAGCATTGCATTGACCATATATTCAGTTATTCAGTTTAGATCAGCATGTTATGATATTCATGTTCAGTTACTTATTCATTGCATACAGTTATTCTTCAGTTCTTATTTCAGTATATACTTCTTTATCAGTATTCATGCTTTACAACTTTGGTTATATATCCTACATGCTCAGTACATCCGAAGTACTGACGCATATTTTATGCTACATCATTTCATGATGTAGGTTCAGGCAGTCAGCATCTAGACTGCGCTTACCTCAATTTCAAGTTCTTACTCAGCATCCCAGTGGTGAGTCCTCCAAGATCCGAGGATGATAGTTAAACTCTATTATTTCAGTATTGCTACTTCAGCTTCATACTTTTAGGGTTAGTTGGGGGCTTGTCCCAATAACCCACTTCAGTTAGAGGCTTTTGGATATAGACTCGAATCAACTTTTGAGTATTTAAGTTTACTTCAAACATAACACATTTTCATATCTCTCTCTCTCTCTCTCTATATATATATATATATTCAGACATGTTTGGGTTTCTTTCCCATCTCACATATTTGAATGCTTCAGTTTTCCGCACAGTTGAATTTCTATCAAAAATTATCTAGACATGCCAGGCCATGGGTTAGTTGGTCTCTTATGACACTAACCACATGTTACGTCCAGGGGGTAGCCTCGGGGAGTGACATGATGTATGAACATTAAAGGCCTATAGGTTTTCTTCAGAGGATACCCATTCCCGAGTGGAAGTGGAAAAAGATTGCCATGATTTTGTAGTGGGTCATCCTAAGAACTTGGGACAACATGAATCAATTTGAGTCATAGTGGACATGCTAACAAAGTCTGCTTATTACCTTTCGGTGAAGGTCCTGAGATTGCATGGGGTGCAAATATCTATCATATCTGATAGAGGTGCGCAATTCACCTCCAAATTTTAGCACAAGTTGCATAAGGAGTAGGGCGCCAAGCTTGATCGTAGTACGACTTTTAATCCTAAGACCGATGGGCAATCTGAGAGGACCATTTAGGTACTTGAGTATATGCAAAAGAGCATGTTTGTTTGATTTTAGGGGTTATTAGGATAAATTCTTGTCGTTGTGTGAGTTCTCATACAACAATAATTATCACTCTAGTATCGACATGGCACATCTGAAGCACTTTATGGGAAAAGGTGTAAATCACCCATAGGTTTGTTCAAGGTGGGTGATGTGAAGCCTTTGGGCACAGTCATAATGAAGGAAGCCTTAGAGAAAGTGAGGTTTATTCAAGACAAGTTATTCGTAGCTCAAAGCAGACAAAAGGAATACGGTGACCATAAGGTAAGAGATACATATTTCAAACCGGGTGAGCATGTGTTATTAAAGGTGTCTCCCATGAAGGGAGTTATGCGATTTGGTAAGAAGGGCAAGATTAACCCTAGGTATATTGGTCCATTTCAGGTTCTTAATGATAAGGGTCTGGTAGCTTACAAGCCATCATTGCCTCCAAACCTGTCAGGAGTCCATCCATTGTTTTATGTTTCCATGCTTAAGAAATACCATAGGGATGGTGACTACATAATTAAGTTGGACTTAATTTTGCTTGATAAGAACCTTTCTTATCAGGAGGAACCGATAGCGATTCTTGACCAAGATGTTCAAAAATTAAGAACTTAGGAGATTAGCTCAGTGGAAGCACCATCCTATTGAGTATCCCACTTGAGAGACTGAGGCAAATATGTGCGATAAGTACCCTCACTTGTCTAATGATTAAGGTACTTTTCATGCTTTGTTTTAGTCATTTTTCTTGTTGTATCATTCGAGGATGAATAATGAGTAAATTGATATTTTTTGTAACAAGCCTTTCCATTATTATGGTACAGTCTAGCGTGCAAAAATTTAGATTAAGATTCTCCCAAAATAAAGTGTTAGAAATATCAGGCTAGGCTAGTCTTGGATGAATTCCTGGTGTTGTATGGTATATATAAATCAAATAATGGATAGGTCATTATTTATATGATTTGAGACCATATTATGATTCCTATGAGGTTAAGGAGTTCGTAGAAACATTCAAAAGTGAATTTGGGCTAGTTGAACTCTAGATATTATGTTTGACGTAAAGAGGTTAGTTCGAGATATCAATATCTTGAAGTGTAATGCAAAATTAGCAAAAATCTAGGATTATCGGACTTTCTGTCTCGCTTGGGCCACTATAGTAGAAGACAGGCCGCTACAATGGGCTCACTATAATAGGAATATACTCGTTGTAGTGAAAGTCAGCGTTGGTCAGTCCCGCCTTGCAGGCAGATCCCGCTATAGCGATGTTTCTATAGTGAGAATTGGGCTATTATATCAGAGTATAGGTTGATAAATGCAGTTTTAGACAAAAAAATATTATTTTCATTCCACTTTCCTTCTAGAGATGAGAAGGCAGATTTAGGGGGAAAATCATCAATTTCCACCCAAAATCCTTTATTGAGGTAAGTTCATCCCCCTCTTTAACTAGTTTGTTGATGATTAATCCTTAGAATCTTTGAGTTTCAATTGTGGGGGTGGATTTGACTTGACCTAGGCTTATTTTCTGGGGTAATATAGGAAAATCAAGGTGTAATCCTTGGGTTTCGGTTAAGGGTGGATAATTTATGGTTGTATGCTAAAAATCATTCTTATAAACATGAATGGTAGAATTAAGGTGGAATGAATGTAGAAAAACCCTAGAATAAGGGAATGAGCATGATTTTGGACTTGGGGTTATGGGATTGGGTTATAATCCTTGTATTTATTAGGTTATTGTTAAATGGTGATTACATTGTTATTTTTAGGCCACAATCAAGTTGAGATTGCAAGAAATGACAGGGCTCAAGTTTGTTAGAGTAGTGCAAAGCTTGGATTGAGGTAGGTGATGGTTGAATTAAAGTTGACACTCAATTTAGTTTATGTGTGCATGTTTACTGCCTCTTTGTATACTTGGTACAATTAATGCTGCAAATATTAACTTCTTGGATAATATTACAAGTTGTTAATTTCCAGAAATGAGATTATGTAAAATGACTTGTTTTATAGTGCAAGTGTGGTTGTGTTATCTCATATTTTGATGGTACATGTTGTGACATGAGTTAATATTGTGAGATGAACTAGTAAAGGTCATTGTCATGGAATTGGTGGAACTAAGGGAGTGTAAGGGTGGGGACATTGGAATAAATGTTGTACAATATTGACTTAGGATAAGGGTGGTAGACTCTAGTTGTCTGGGTTATTTGGTACATAGACTGAGCTCGTCCCCTGCAGATCATGGCTAGTGGGAAATTAAAAGAACCATATAATGTGTGTACACGGTATTGGTGAGTTTGACGATTCCATGAGTGGACCGGGTTATATTATTGATGTTATTTTGGATCCATAAGTGGTTTGGGCTGTTAACGTACATGAATTATGTAGTTAATTGGTGAAGTCTAGGGAAAGGGTAATTATGGCAAGTTTTAGTTAATTGTTATTAATAATGGTATTTTCTTGGTGCATTGTTTGTACTTGTCTTATGCTTGTTTAAATTAGTTGATTTTTGTAGAAGAATAGGCTAAGTGAAGGTATAAACGCTAAGTGTTACATGGTTGTACAGATTTATGAATTATTGGTTATTTGTTCATATTTATGAAGTTGAGTTGGCTAATGACCCTACCAGTACTTAGTGATTTTATACCAATACTACCTGTACTCTTATTTTTCTTGCGTACAAAGCATATTCCAGCTATTTCGACAAGACCTCAGAAGTAACAAGTGACCATTTTCGACACAAGGGTGAGCTTCATCTTCCGAGCAGCCATTAGTCTTTGCACGCTATGTTCTTTTCCATTGGTTGGGACACATACACTTTAGTTATTCTAGTTTTCTGGGTTGTACCCACAAATTTTCCTGTTCAATATTTTTGGTACAATGACATTCAGTTTCTGGGGGCGTTTTAGACATTTGATTTATTATGCATTGTTTTAACTATTAGAATTATTCAAATTATTGTTCAATAATGGAATTGCTCATTTCATATTTAAAAATTATCAAGTATTGGTGTTGAGTATTTAGGGTTAGATGGTTCTCCCACTTGAGGGTTAGTGTGGGTGCCACTCGCGATGGGTTTGCGTCGTGATACTTTGATTATTATATTGTTTAATTCAAATTTCAATTATTATGTTTTTTATCTTCTCTTGTTCTTAATTTCTTGTTAACTTGATCACTTAGCAAACACTATCTATGTTGCATAGACTGGACTACGAATAAAGTATTTACATACACAATGAGGGAAGATAATGCTTGTTTGTGAACTCTATAAGGTAGGGGAAATAATTTGCTAATGTGGATAGGAATATACCCATTAGCCTTGCACAATTGATATGGAAGAAAAATCACATTCCCTTAATATAGGTGTTAGGAGAAGTCAAGGAGACTAAGAATAGTTTGGAAAAATGGTCAACATGGTTTAAATCAATCCGCAACTATTAACTCGGGAAATAAACTAAACGTATGGTTCAAACACTCAACTAGATTGTTGAAATGCCATAATCTTGCATAATTTCTTATATCTAAATTACAACACAATGATCCATGACTTGTTTACACCAATTGCTTTTCTTTACTTTCAAACAACAAAATCACTCGTTATTGCTTGTTACTGACTAAATAACTTAACTAAGAATTCAAACTAGTTAAGAATTCAAACTATAAACCAATTTTTCAAATCCCTTGGGTATGATATCTGGAATCATAATTTGTATTACTTGTAGGACCATGTACACTTGTGTGTTCATTTGGACGTAATAAGTTATTGGCACCGTTTCCAGGGGTTCGATTGGAAATTGAGTCTATTTTGAGTTTTTATTCAACTATTTAGATTCTAGTTGTTTTGTTGTTTTTGTTTCTTTTCAGGTTTCAGGTTATTTTATGCTAAACACCTAGATTCAAGTCAATCCCCTGATTACCATTGATCACGAACTTGCACGTACACTTAGAGGATTGAGAGCGATGGATGATGTTTTGGTGTTGAATTTTGCAAGGCAGAATCAATAGAATGACAGCAAAGCAATAGAAAATCTGACAATCACTGGAAAATTTGAGCTTAAAGAGGGCATGGTGTGACTAGAGCTGAACAATTGTCAATATGAGGGTAAACCACTTGAAACCCATACAAGCACCTGCAAGAGTTTGTTAAATTGAGTGCTAAATTTTACTACCAAAATATGTGTGTTGAATATGTGAAGTTGATATTGTTCCCTTTCTCACTGATTGGGGAAGTAAAACAATGGTTACAAAATGAGCATGCGTGATCTATTACAACATGGAATGCTTTTTTCTGAAAAGTTTCTCAATAAGTTCTTCTCATCTAGAAGAACAAAAGAGCTTTGAGGCTAGATTTTCGGGTTTGTTCAGAAAGATGTTGAATCCTTTTCCTAAGCTTGAGAGAGATGCAAGGAATATTTGAGAGATTTTATGCACCACGAGTAGCCTAATGATATAATTGGTCATAATTTCATTGAATGATTGTGTCAAGACTCGAAATCATTTTATAATGCTACAGATCAAGGGCAAATCTTTTCCAAGAGATATGATAAAATAGAGGCATTGCTTAAACTTATGTCAAAAGGACACAGAAATTACATATAACCCAGTAGAATATTCACTTCTACTCAGAAAACACCATGTAAGCTAAGAAAAATGATGTGTCTGCTTTACATTCTGACATTAGTCACTTGGTCAACACGATAAAAGAATTGGTCACCAACCTAAATGTTAGCCAGATTCAGTAAGTAGAGTTAATACACCTATATTGTTATGTAAAAAGTGTGGTGAGAAACATGCTTATTTGGGATGTCCATTAAATCCTGAGTCTATTTTATATGTGGGGCAGCTGAACAAAGGTCAAAGTTACCAATCACAACACTTTTGACTCAAACTATAAAAACCACCTAAATTTATCTTGGGGTAGAAACCAAAAGCAACAATATTTATAATAGGGTCAACATGTGAGTAGTTCTTTAGGGAAAACTCTGAAGCAGTTTATGACCTAGTAGAAGCAGGCTCATCAGGCATAATTGTAGGTTAATGATGAGACCAAGAAGGATATCACAAAACTACAGATTTAGATGGGGTAACTTGCTATATCACTTCACGATAGGCCTCAAGGTGCTTTACCAAGGGACGTAGATACACTCAAGAAAGTCATGAGAATTACTTACTTTGAGAAATGGGCTAGACTTTCCAGATTCATAGCCTCGAAAGAGAAAGGTATTCAACTTTGACAATGTTAAGTGTCCACTACCTTTTCCACAAAGGTAGATTCCTATACAAACACCTGATCAAAAGTTAGAGAGTGTGCAAGAGAAGGTAGTTGAAAAAAAGACTGATGAGAAACATGAGATTGCATCTATGATACCTTAAGCATTGTTCCCCTAAAGGTTCTAGAAATGCAAGGAAGATGCTAATTTTAAGAAGTTCCGTGATATCTTTAAGCAACTTCATGTTCATATTCCTTTGATCGATGCTTTTATAGATATTCCAAAGTATATGAAGTATTTGCGAGATGTGGTGGCTAGAAAGAGATAACAAACAGAGTTTGAGACTGTGGAACTCATTTAGGAGTGCTATTCAACGGTCTTGAGCAAGCTCCCTCTAAAACTCAAGGACCTTAGGAGTTTTACCTTTCCTAGAAAAGTGATGTGGGGTATGCATAATATGGTTTGGGTGCAAGTATAAACTTAATGCCTCTATCCATGTTCATGACACTCGGCTTGGGAGAGTTATTCCGCATTACCATTTGTTTCCAACTAACGAACTGGTCACGTATGAATTTTGGAGTTATTGAAGATGTGCTCATCAAGGTTACTAAGTTTTTCATTCCTTTTGATTTTATTATCCTTGATTATGAAGCAGATGGTGAGGTGCCAATCATATTAAGGCACCTATTCTTAGCCACTAGTGGGGCATTGATTGATGTGAAAAAAGGAGAATTAAAGATGAGAGTCCATGATGAGGAGATGTCCTTCAGAGTATATACCTCATTCTCCACTCCTTCACACTATAGATTTTTATGCATAATCATGGAGGTGGTCAAAAATAGTGGATTCGAAGAGTGTGCACTTCAAAGAGTTATAAATTGAAAGATTACTACCGAATTTTTTGAGGACCAGCACGAGGAATTTCTCAAAGTTATCCAAAAACATGAGCAATTGTTTAAATGGCCTAATAGTGACCCAAAGAGAGATGTTAAGAATAAGAGAAAAGTGAATGAAGACGATGAGCCCATTGAATGAAGAAGAGGCAAAAGCTCTATCATAGGGGGAGGAAGAGATTTAGAGAGTTGTGACATGTGTTGTACCACGACAGTAAATCAGGCGTTGATTGGAAGGTAACTCAATTTTGTAGTAGTTTAGATTCTTGTTTTTATTTTTATAGTGTCACTATTTGTTTTGTTTTATACAGGTTTGAGGAAATTTGATTATCCAAATTTTGAAGCTAAGGAGAATGGCAGAGGCTAAGGTATGGGGTGGTTTAACCCTTTAATTGATTATGAAAGAAACATGTTGTTAGATAGGCCCTATAGGTACTCAAGGAGTATCTCTAACCCGATCTTTATCTTATTTATTTCTATTGGGGATAAAGCATAAATTCAAGTGTAGAGTGGGATATCTCCAAATATATTTTAAGGGTGATATATACCATAGTTTGTTGAGTTTTTATTTTTCTAAGTTAGATGAAAAAATGAATTTTCCCGATCTAGCAATATCGCATGAGTGAAGAAGGACAATGCTGCTTTTTTGAAAAAGTCTAAAAACACAAAAAGATTTTTTTTAGTCTTGAGTTAGGTTAGGATAGCATTTTAGTTCTTTAGTAGAGGCATACTTCTCTCACTTCTTAGATTTTCTTTTTGGTTTTTTTCCAAAGAGGAGCCCTTTAAACTGAGAATCTTTTTTTTTATTATTAGGAGGTGTTTCAATATTTAGGTAGAATAGTTTTCTCCGATCAGGATGTTTGATGACTGTCTTATGGAAAGTTAGTGATTAGAAGTTAGATAGTCTTTAGGACCAATTGAATGCTAGGTGCTCTAGTTAGGTTCTATAATTGACTGAATAATGCAGGTTTGTTTCAAACTTGAAAGCATGTTGTGAAAACTTCAATAATTTCTTTTGAGACACCTAGGCTCTTTTACTTGACTCCTATATGATTTTTAGCTTAAATTTAAACTTGTTGTTTTTTTTAATGGAGAGTTTGTATGGATACATCTTGAGTCAAAGAGGTGCCATGTGTGGTAGAATTTTGTGATATTCCATTCTTTCATATTGTTGTCTAGAATTTGCTCAGTGTATTTGAAAAACAAAATGAGGAATGTTAAGCTTAGAAGATGATGTAGACATTTCTTTGATTAGCCATATTTCTATCTTTTGCTCTACCTACCCATAATTGATGTTTCTAGTTAGCCATGTTGAGATTTAAGCCTATTCTTTTGGTAGCCACATCTAAAGCTTAATCCTTTTGTTTAAATTGACCTTGAATTTGATCCAAGACTCCTAAGCACTTTAATTGAAAAATAAGATTTTAAGGGAGTAATAAAGGAAAAAACGAAATACTGGAAGATGGAAGCCTGTACAAAAATCTAAGGGTTCTGGTGCTTGAAAATTCATATGGTTAAAGAGAAAAAAATTGTTTGAGAATTGAGTACTCCTTACTAGTGGTGTGTGAACTTGCTTAAAGAGATGGGAAAAAAGAGTAGAAGAATGGGAATAGTTAGTTGCGGAAGGTGCTTAATGAAAAAATTGTGATGTATTAAAGTGCTTAGGAAAGATAGTCACTATTATAGCCAAAATAATTTCTACATGTCTCTTAGCCTATATTACAACCTTGAAAGTCCTACTTGATCTTGAGTTTGATATTCTTATATTAGTAGAGTAGTACACTAAGGAAAATATTATGGTTTATCGTATGTTGCATGTGAATGTCTTTGTGAGAGTGAGTGAAATTTTATTAGTTGTCACGAACCAATTTTTCAGGTCATGATGGCACCTACACCCCCCTGTAGGTGAACCAATCCCCGTAGCCCCGAATGGTTAGTAATCGGCTACTATCTAAGCAAGCACGCACAAGAAGTAAAATAACCGGAAAAATATAGAGAAAGCAACGCAGAAGAAAAGCAACTTAAATATACATATAAAGAAACTACACCATCCCACGACCTGGATTCAAAAGTATAGGAGCCACTACAAAAATATATGCAGAGTACTAAAAGGTGCCAAAAAAGAATATACAACTGTCTCTGAATAAATAAAAGAGAAAGCAGTGCTAAAAGAAGAGATATGGTCAAACCCCGGTGTGACTCGGATTCCCAAAAATATTATACGAGTATCCACACGATTAACGGTGCTAGCTCACACTAGGATCTGCACCACGAAGATGCAAAAGTGTAGTATGAGCACAAATTGCAAAGCAACAGTCATCCAGTAGGCATCATAGGCCGACTAAGCATATATAAGATATAAAAGCAGTATCTAGTAGATAGAAAATAAGTAGTCACAGAAGCAAATAGATAAATGCACTCGAAAACTAGCAACGGATAGAAGACAAGGAAAATACAAGTATACTATGCTAGCCACAGAAGATATATATCACAGAACAAAGGTGAAGAAGTAGAGAACGCACCTAGATCCTTGCAACAACAATATATACAGAGAGTTAATGAACATGGCGGTATACCGGTAACCTTAAATAAAAGGAAACAAAGGAAAAGAAACTAACATAATAATGCTAACAAAACAACTCATAATATAAGAATGATCAGAAAGGCAACCTCACAAGTACTACCATAGGAGAGAATAAGATAATCCACCAATTATCACAAAGGCAACTAATTAGTACTACAATAGTAGCGAGTAAGCTAATCTACCTATAGTTCCAACGGGCGCCCATACACCCGAGGAACACATACAAGTGAAAATAAACCCTCAGACATCTCATACTATTGGATCATACACTCAGCAAATAACAAACAAGGTTGGAACTGTACATATAATGAATGATATGATATGATATGATCAGGTGTGCCAGTATTAGCGTATGTACCTCCTCCGGTGCCTGTAGGACCAGTAGGTAGGATCCATAAAAGGATTTCCCCGTATACCTCTACTACACTGTATACCCCTCCTCCGGCACGTGCATCTCGTAGCCCTTTGTCCAGATCATCAAGGTCCATAGAGGCCTATGCGACCACATAAAAAATCTCAAAATCCCAAGATGAGTGCCCAGAATCTATGTGAGTGTAAAATTAGTAAATCTCGAAACCTCAATATGAGTGCTCAAAGTTTATCCGGGTCTAAATAAGTAAATCTCAGAATCCCAATATGGGTGACTAGAGTATATCCGGGTCTAAAATCAGTAACAAAATATGTCTAGTGCTCGGCTCGATTGAGTCTAGTATCGCCTCAAAATCAGTTTGAAAACCATCATATAATCTCTTTTACTCCAAGAAGATCCAAAAAATTAGTTTTAAATCCATTTTACTCCATTTATAATGAAAATAGGCCTTCGAGGCCATGCAAGGTTTAGAAAACTGGTGATAGTTAGGCCCGCAGCCATAATGATAGTAAGTAGATGCAGAAAAATCTTTTTTCATGATAATGATGATATGCTTGCATATAATCAATAGCCCAATGGCTCATAATCAACCTACCGGCCTTGCACAGGCTCAATCCACTCTACAACATAGATAACCAGCTCAATATCACAATCCAATATCTGAGACTTACGAACATTTCCCAAATATCCCACCATTTATAGTCCAAAGGCATATACAAAGGCCACACAGGGCCGCGAGGGGTAATACTACAAAACTAGTCAAATACTAAAGCAAACGTAGGAAATAAGACAAATAGAAGAAAACTGACAAGGTCTGGGGTTCCAACCTAGTGAACCCAACCCGAGGATGCTAAATAATAAATTTATATTATATATCTGCAAAGTTTATGGTAGGTAAGCCATAACCTACCTAACATCCGATGATAAGATGTTGGAAAGATGTCGTCCAAGCCCTAGCTTCTCCGAGAAGTCTCGAATTTCAAAGCAACTATCACAACAATACTCTACTTGTCAATACAAAGCTAACGGTACCTATAATACTAATAATTTAGCTGGGTCAATGTCCAGGTCAAAATTGGGCTCGTTGACCTTACAACCCAAAATTAGAAACAAAAGTTACCACGAGGTTCCAAGCATTACTTGCAACGCATGCTTAAAAATTGAGCAGAAACAGACAAGCGAAGGTCTCAAAAACATCCCTAAAACCTCAAGAATAAACTAAGAATTAAAGAGAAGAATTGACGGAAATTAAGGTATTAGAATTTATAATTGACGACACGGAAATGATCACGGGCATGGACAATGCCACCCAAACACTAAATGATGACCCCACAAAGAATTTGAGCTCATGATCTAGAGAGAAAATGGAGGAAATGTTCTTAGGGATTTAATACTAAAGAAGAAGAAGGCCCCTATAAGCTGCCAGTGCTAGGCGCAGGCGCGCCTAAGGAGTCGCAAGGGTTCCATCACTGTGGTGGGTAAGAGAGTGCAGGCGCACTCCCTGGTAAAGCCACCAGGCACCACAGGTGTGGAACCCAGGGTGCAGGTACAACTATGCAGGTGCTTACCACCGCTGCGCCATACCAGAAGCAGCAGTAACCAGATGCAAGCACAACTTAAAACTTACATGATCGCACACTCGAGGAACATCCTGAACCTCGCAAATACAAGCCAAAGGTGCTATCCTACAATAAATGGAATTCTGGACCCAACAAAATTGATGAAACTCCTAACGAAGGTCAATTTAATAAAAAGTGGGCCCTATGCCCAAATGGCTATTTTTTCCAAAACAAAATCCAATAATCCAAAACGAGTTTGGAAGCCTTGGGACCCAAACCAAAGGTCCCTCTAGCCCAAAGTCTATATACTAGAGCTAATAGCACTGACAGAATTCCTATCTGAGGCTGTCTTCTCCTAATATTGACCAAAGTCAACCAACCAACACTAACTAGCCTAAAATCTCAGAAAGTAAGATAAAACAAATCCAAAAGCTCCCAAGCCACAAACAAGAGTCCAACTAGACCAAAGTCCACGCTCCGGAACTAACGAAACTATCATAATTTGATTTTGAGCATGCTAGCTAAGAATGTTGACAAAAGTTAATAATTTCCTAAGTTAAAGCTCTAAAATAGAGAAATGGTCATAACGACCTAACGAACGTCCTGAGCACCAAACCACCAATCCCAGAAAGTCATAAATAACTTAGGACTGCTAAAGGAAAGCTATAACAGTACAAAGAAGGTGAAAGCACAAACATGATCAGAATGGTCATTATATTATTATACCCATGTATGTGATAATTTGTATATTTGTGAGTGAATATGGGTAACTCTATTATGGTGAGGGAAAATGGTTGACAAATGATAGGTCAAGTGTTTGATCTCTTGATTAGGTAACTTATGAGGTTTTGATAATATTACTGAGTCAGTTCTACAGGCTAAGAGATCTTGAAGTAGTTGTCTATGAGATTTAAAGGAACAAAGCTTTGTGTATTAACTGCTTATCATTAGTAGTCATTGTAGTCCTAGTGTCACTCCCCGAGATATACCCTGGACATAACACGGGACCTGAGACCATAAGTGATCACAAGCTAACCCTTGGCATTAGCATGAAAGTGAACATAAACATAAACATATAGAGCAAAAGCTTAATTGAAGTAATGAGAAACTTAATCTATTGTATAAATAGAAGTTTAAGAATGACAATCTGAATTAAGATGAATATCTGACTCTATGTCTGAAAGCATCTACTACTGACGAGCTGCTGGGATAAGCTCTCATCTAAGTCTAAATACTGAAACTGAATGAAAGAACTAAAATACTAAAATGAAGTTAAACTCCAAGTCCTCGAATGAGGAGGACTCACCAAGCTGGATGGATGTGCTGCTAATTAACTAGACACGAGTCTGGGTGTGAGCTACTAAATCTACATCATGATAGGATGCATCACAGAGAGGTATGCGGTCAGTACTATGAAATGTATTTTGTACGTGAGATATGCATATGTCATGATAAAACATGCTTAAAGCATACTTAAAATTGAAATAAGATAATAGTAGTAAAATCTATAATGTAATGACTCAATGCAATATCATAGGCTAAAAAACATAGTTATAATCATAAGACATAAGTAGTAAGCCTAAAATCTGAAAGCAAAGAGTAAAATACATTTAAAAGCTTAAAACCATTTTTGTGAGAGATTCTCGTAATGGTCATAGACCATTTGAGCTATATAGAATCCAACTTCTGTACCCTAGTTGGTAGAGCTATCTTGTACCTTGTCGGGGTACTAGACCATGTTTAGTTGCCACCTCCAACTACCGAAACCACAACCCTATTCTGTTAATGAGTCTGATTTTTTGCCTGCCTGTGAGGGCACTCCCTCTTGAAGTGACCCAAAACACCATAATGAAAGCAACCACGGTCAAGAAAAGGTTTGCTAGTAGAAGTATAAGAATCCCCCTGGCCTCTAGGAGCTGAAAAATTGTTGATTGGCTCCTGGATGACCACCTGTAGAAGTTGGCAGAGCTGACTGAATAGGACGAGTAGAATACACTTGGTGTATGTAACCCCTGGATTAAGAACCACTGTAATTACCTTCATTTCGGTACTTCTTGTCTAACACCTTAGCAAGACCAACCTATCTGATCCCCTCCAGTTTCTTCACATAGTTAGTCATCTCATTAAAACTCTTCCCTGCTGATAAGTTGGTAATGTACAAACTTATTGAGACTTTAATCATGAATTATTGTTATGTTTGATGGGATTTAGAGGTTCTTATAGCCTTTATTGATATTAATGGAGGTACTCTTGGTCATAGATCAAGTGAGATAAAGATTCTGCTGAGAGGTGCATCCACCGTGAGACATACACAACCCTTGATGTGGTTCACACCACCCTCTATGTGAGGCTAAAGATAAGAAGAAGAATATGTTAAGGAGTGTGGCCACCGTTCGACCCGCACAAGGCTTGGTGCAAACTGTACCCTGCTTTGCATGATGACTGATGATCGTCCAAGTCACTGGTTCGCTTGTTCAGAGCTGTGCGATATGCAAAACATGATGTGTAAAATGCATGTCGCTGCACACAGCTCTCGAGGGGGAATTTCGTCCACTTTTGTGTGACGAATTGGGAACATTCTAAAACCCAATTTAGACATAATTTTGAAGATTTTTTAGTTTTTGAGCAAGTTTCTATCCCAAGGCAAGATAGAGGGTTTTACTCTAATCTCTCCATCTTGAACCTTGGATTCATCATACTTGTAAATTTGAGCTTGGATATTGGATTTCTTGCTACAAATAATGAAAAGAAATTTGAATTTCCCTATGGGTACACTTTTTTCTTCCTTTAGCATGAGTGGATAAATCTACGTGTCTAGGGATATGTTGATGATGGGTACTTGATTAACGGGTATGGGTCTTGATTATTTGTTTTTATAATTGCTAATATGATATGGGTCTAGTGATTTCATCATATTTTAACTCTAAAATTGGTGGTTGCAAACATTGATTTAAATTACTTGATTATGTTCTTGCTTGAGAAAGGGATTCATAATTTTCAATGTAAAATTGCTAGTGGGTACTTGGGACTCCACCTAGATTGAGACTAGAAATAGCTCAATTCGCTGGAAACACCCATTTAAGAGTCTAAGCTAGAGATAGTGTGACCTCCCCAAGCCTATATTGGTTGGTTAATGGTAAAAACCATGGTGCTTGAACAAAGACCATTGGATAAATGATTGTGAGATTGAAAGATTAATATTCATGCCTAAAACAATTGTTACCTATGTTGTTTAGTGAGAATTTATGCAATTAAGCAAGTACCTTGACCCATATTCGAGTCCCATCGAAAGCACATCCCTAGTCGTCCTCTCTCTTGTTTACACCTCACATTTACTTTATTGTTGGTTTGGAATTGAATTGTGACAGATTTCCAACCCCCCTTCCTTTTTACATTATTTGTTGTTTGGAAAATCTACTCTCGTTGTGAGGTCCTTTCTACAATCTCATTGTCAAAGCTACCATTCTCTCTTGGATCGACCCTGGCTCACGTTGGATAATATGAATTTTGTTTTTCTTAACCATTATCGTCACCTTCATAATGGAGAGTGTCATTTGAGCATTATAAAAAGTGGCGTCGTTGCTGAATAATGGCTTATGAGTAGATATTTGATTATGAATTGAAATCACTTTGTAGAGTACTTATTCTTTTTTATTTGGTTTGTTGTTTTCATTTGTTGAGCAGGTAGCCTATGAGTGAAGTGGGAGACAACGGAAGTGTAGACAGATTCATGGACGCAGCCAATGAACTCGTAATTCAAAGAGGGATAGGTGCAATCCGCCTACCTACCACGATTGGAAATGCGGTGTTCCACGTCACTAGCACTATGCTCTATCTCATACAAATGAAAGAGTTGTTTGTAGGAGCAGCACATGAATATGCAAATAGGCACATCCATAACTTCGTGGAGATATGCCAATCTTGCATCTTCCGAAACATCTCCCAAGAGTCTATTTGACTTTGCCTATTCCCCTTCTCTCTAACAGGGGAATCCACGACTTGGTTGGAAGAACTACCAGATAAGTCAATCACCTCTTCGGCTGAGTTGGTAGCGTATTTTACGGTGATATTTTTCCCTCCATCAAGGATAATGCAACTGAGGGACGAGATTACTAACTTATGCAAACTCCACGACGACTCTTTGCACGAGGCATGGTTGAGGTTAACAAAGAAACTTTTGTTATGTCCCAACCACGGATTGTCGAATAATGTCTTGCTTCAAAGATTATATAGGGCTTTGAACTCAATGAAAAAGTTTGTGGCCAACAACCTTGGGGTGGTACTTCATGGACCAACAATTTTGTGTCGCCTCGGCCATTCAAGAGAGAATGACTAAGACTAACCAAGCTTAGCACACAAGGGAGGTTGATGTTCCTACCACAAGAGTGACCTCATCTATCTTGACAAATTATATGCAGAAAAAGGATGAAGAAAGGGATGAGACCATGGCAAAGATGGAGATGGAGATTGACTTATTGGCCAATCATATGATAGGGGCCAAAAGTGCTAAGACCGTGAATGCTGTGAGTACACTAGAGATTAAGTCTAGTGATGACAAGTTTATGACCATCGTGGATGGACAAATTTGTTACTTGTTGGCGGGTTCTCATCTTGAGTATTATCGCCTGAGAGATGAGAATCAAGATGGATAAAGGACAAGGAAAGGGATAGAAATTGGAGGGACCATCACAAAGATGGTGATAGATACAATCACCAGAGTTCCAATCCATATGTACCTCCAAATAAGTCAGACACCTTGTATCAACCCACCACAAGCAATATCGGTAACTCGAAGATAGAGGATGTTGTCCTTGGTTCTGAAGAGGGTAGAAACAATAAATACCGGGGTTAGTGATCTTAAAAGTGAAGTTTAAACACTTCCTCAAGCCGTGAGCTCTCATTCATCCTCAATCAAGCATCTTGATGCTCAAATGAACCATTTATCCACACAAATGAACCTGAGGTTGAAGGGAATGCTTCCTAGTGACACCACAACCAATCCTAATAATGACTCTCATGTTATGGCTATTGTTACTAGAAGTGGAAAAATAAGTGATGTAGTGAAAGAGCCCCTTATTGATGTGGCTGAAAAGTCGGTTGTTATAGTGAATAAGCCTAGTGTTGAAGCTGTTGTTGAGCCGTGTGACAAAAAATAAGAGGTTTTGCGTGAAAAATATGTTGAAGAACCGGGAGTTGGGGTGAAGCTTTGTGCTCCCAACCTCCTGGTGAATGTTAATCTTGATGATGAGAGGGAGGAGGCTGAGTCTCCTTCCCAAATGGCCATAGATATTGAGGAGGACACTCCTATTGTGAAAAGTGCGCCGACCGCAGTACCCAAGGGGCCTCCTCCGTACCCTCAAAGGTTAAATAAGAAGAAGCAAGAGCACAAATTCAATAAGTTTGTTGACATGGTTAGCAAACTTTTGATAAATATTCCTTTGGTTGAAGCCTTAATGCAAATGGCGGCGTACGTCAAATTCATGAAGGAGTTTCTTAAGAAAAAGAAGGTTGTCGATGTGGGAACCATTGAGATCTCACACAGTTGTAGCACCGTGATGACAAATAATGTTTCCACAAAATAGGAAGAGCCAGGTGCATTCACTATTCCTTGCACTTTGGGTTGTTTGTGTTCCAGAAAGCCTTGTGCATTTAGGGGCAAGCATTAACTTGATGCCCCTAGTGATCTTCAAGAAGTTAGGATTGGGAACGCCCAACCCTACACCAATGCGACTACTCATGGTTGATCGGTTCATTAAGCGTCCGCTAGGAATTCTATTTGACGTGTTGGTCAAGGTTGATTAGTTTATTCTCCCAGCCGACTTTGTGATTTTGGATTGCAAAGTGGATATTGAAGTGCCCATCATATTGGTGAGACCATTGTTGGATATGGGTAGAGCCTTAGTGGATGTTGAACTCGGAGAGCTTAAGTTCCGAGTGGGAAGAGAGGTAGTGACATTCAACGTATGTCAACCCACAAAGCCTCCGGATGAATTGCGGGTAGTCTCAGTGATAGATGTTGAGGGAAAGCTTGATGATGCCCTTGAGGAGTTTGAAATGTTAAAGACGCCCAAGTTTGAGATGTTTCCAGTTGGGAAACAAGATGATGTTTCGATGTGGTTGACGGAGCAATTCCTGTTCTTGGGATGGGGCTATGCCAATCAAATTGGCATGCTATCCGACAATGATTAAGGTTTGTGGTACTATCTTCGAACCCAAGTGTTTTTACTTTGTTTGTGGTTACCTTTTATTGTTTTTGGTTTGTTTTAGGAATGCATGGAGAGGAAAAAAGACAAAGTGGAAAATAGTGACAAAAAAGGGATGTGCGGCTGGCCGTGCGGTTTGCATAATCTGTTGTGCACATCGCATAGGCCATCGCATCCCAAGTTAGTGAACTGGAAGAAAAATATTTAGTTGGAAGCGATGTGTGTTGGGCCATGCGTTCTACACGAGTGCAACGCCTCTGCACACCATAACAGAAAGATGGGAAATATTTGGGCATGAAAACGGTGTGGTGCAAAGTGACATGCAGTCCGCACAAGGGCACACTACTAAAAAAATAGGAAAACCCACCACAGAAAACTGACCAAAGATGGTTGGTAATCTTGAAAACCTGACCAAAAACCGTCCAAATTTGTTTGGACGGTAAAGTGCTGGTAGGCAATTAAAACCGTCCAAATGAAGTCATTTTTTGATTTTCTTTACCGACCACATATGGACGGTTTTATTAAAATAGGTGATTTTTTAAAAACAAAATTACCGACCACCTTTGGTCGATTTGTTAAAATTTATTTTAATAATATAAATAAATTATTTGATTTGTTTTCTAACAAATCATTTTAATAGTTTATTATAAAAAACAAAATTAAATGAAACCAACTAAAATTGGTCGGTTTTGTTCAATTTCTTTTTTAATTAATTTTATTAAAATCGTCTAGGTGTGGACGATTTTATCAAAATTAATTAAAAAAGAAACTGAACAAAACCGTCCACCTTTGGTCAGTTTTATAAAATTATATGAAAATAATTATTAAAAAAACTGACCAACTGGGGATGGCTTTATTAAAATTAATTAAAAAAATCGATCAACTGTGGACGGTTTTATTAAAATTAATTAAAAAATAAATTTAGAAAAAACGACCAAATGTGGACAATTTTATTAAAATTAATTAAAAATAAATTTAGAAAATTCGACCAATTGTGGCCGGTTTTATTAAAGTTAATTAAAAATTAAACACAAATCTGTCCATAGGAGGACGATTTTTCCGGTAATTTTACCAAAACATACCGACCACTTACGGTCGGTTTTTTTTAAAAAAATAGCAGCATAAAGCTGCATTTTTTAATGTCACCTGCGTAAAATCCACAAAAAAATCAACCCAAACCAGCTCAAAGAGCTTCCAACACATCATAATGATATTTACGCTACACAATTTCAAATCAAAGTAAAATCCATTCTAATCAATATAAAATACGATCAAAAGACCATCAAAATACGTCTAGGAAGTCTAAGGATAAACATAATGAAGTATTCATACATAAACATGTATAAATATGAAATAGTCTAAAATATTGACAAGTCCAATCATCCTCCTCATCGTCCTCCTCCTCATCCACTGTAGTGGACTCATCAATTGGTCCTCGACCTGCCGCACGTCGTCGTGCATCACTAGGAGTTTGAGGGATAATATGCTCAGACTCTAAGAGTCGATCTAACTGGGACTGAAGCGAATGCAACCTCTCGTCCCTCAACCTTCCCTCTCGGCAACAGCAGCATCCCTCTCAGCAATAACAGCATCCCTCAACCCCTCCCTCTCGGCACTAGCATCAAGCTCTCTATTCATAGCCCGCATTTCCTCTCTATCATCTACACTAGAGGGGGAGGATCCATCGTGCAAATAAGACTTCAGTTTCTGGGAGTCCTTTCTAGGAAAATCATAGATTAAACCTCTAACCGGGTCACCTGCCACTCTTTCCAAAGCTGCTCAACTGCTTCATGTGAAAGTGGAGTGCCGGCCTGACTTTCAAGAGGTCGAGTAGTATAGTATTCTGCAGTCTTTTGCACAGACTTATCTTATATTTAAATTGAGGCAAGTAATTATAATGAAAAGATATCAAATTATTCAAACTTAATATGAAAAGATGCAAGTAAATAACATTAATTGTTAAAAATCATTGTAAGTTTGAATGAAGTTCTTACATGTATCTCTTTTGCACGTTCCTCAACCCAACAATCTTCATCCATTGGGTTCTTCTTATTCTTTTTTACGTAGAAGTGCTTAAAATATTCCTCCTGGGTTAGCTTCCTACCCAAATCTTTTTCCTGCATATAATAAAATCATCAATATCTAAAAATAAGAACTTCTAAAGAAAAGCAAAGAAAAAAGAACTATTGAATTATAAAAAATTACATACCAATTTCTTCCGGCTAGCAACTCAGTTGATAGCTCAACCAGTATGTAAACAACCTCCCTTCTTAGACGCTCTGGCTTTCTTCCCAAGCTCGCTTCTCCTCAGAAACGTCGGATCATTTAGCCAGTCAGTTAATAGGCCATTCCAATAAGGTGTCTGCACCCATTTAGGCTTTCGAAGCTTCTTCCGAGCATCATAAACCAATCCATGTAGTCTACTAGCGACTCTGGAATAAAAATTATTAGAGATGTCTTGTTCATGCTCGGGAGACCACCAAAAATACTTTTGTAATAAAAATTTATTAATAAGATTAATCTTTAAATGTAATGTGTTTTAATGAATAAACTTTTTACCCAAAATTCATTGAACATTTGCACTTGGACATGTTTTGGTACCGTGCTCCAACTTGGCCAGACACCTTTGTAGTGTCAGAAGATGTATTTGAAGATGATCTTTGTAATTCTATTATCTGGATTGAACCTATAATACAAGATCAAACATTTAAGAGGTTAAATCAAAACTTAAAAAAATTAACATATAGAAAGTTAATTATTATATATAGTTAATAAAATCATTCTTGTCTTCCTCAGGCTCGATAAAGACCCTCCGGGAATTGTCACTATCACCTTGTAGAGGTCTCTGTACACCTGAGTAGCCTGTAGGGGAGTATTCTCACGCGTAGGACTTTCATCTCAGAGACGAAGAGTGGAGAGCCCAACTGATCCACTAGTGCTAGCTGACCTACTGCTGCTAGTTGATGGTATGACAGATGATGGACCTATATATGTATAATCACCATCGATGTTGGTGTAGCCCTGCGTAGGTGACACAATGGGGGCTGATTGAGTCTGAATAACATCATTAAGTGGATGAAGTGGACCCACCTTTGTAGGAACACTTTGCAGCTGCTGAGATGACCTACAATATTAAAATGGGCCCCTATGTGGGATAAACTCAGACTGGTACTCAGCAATGTGAATCCTTGTGGGCCTTCTAGGATTAGGAGAGTTCTTTTTACTTTTTGTATTTTTGAACTTTAATTTCTTTCCCTTATGCTGATCATCTACCATCTACATTAATTAAAAGATAAAATATAATTTGTGAAGATATATATAGATTATCATTTATTCGAAAAGAAATATGAGGAAATATTAACTACATTAGTGACTTTTCTTCTAAAAATAGTAGTAATGAATATTAATTAAGACAATAATACAAAGTATACAAACATGAATAATTAAATATAAAGAACATATGCAACAAACTAATTATATTGTTAATCCTCTTCTTCTAAAGTTTCCTCATCGTCTATCCATTCATCCTCTTCGGAAGTTTCCTTATCGTCTATCCATTCATCCTCTTCAAAAGTTTCCTTATCGTCTATCCATTCAGCCTCTTCTTCTGTTGGTTGTTCATCATCCACATTAGGTAACATTTGTATCTCTTCTAGACTAACTTCTTCTAAAATGTGTTAAGGATGCTCCAAATTATCTTCTATATCAGCATCCACAACTTGGTGAACATTCTCTATTTCGTTCTGATATGCAACATCCAGCAAATTCTCAACTTCCACCCACCCTATAGGCTTTGTTTTGATAACAACCCACCAATTAGACTTGTCCGTATGCAACAGATAAGGAGCATAGTACACTTGCTTAGAATTTTGGGCAATAATAAAAGGATCATAAGCCCTCAACAATCTAGTGTGTTTAACTTCAATGATGTTATGTTTCTTAAGTTCTCTTGTGCCTATGTTTGGGGTTGGATCAAACCACTTTAATCGAAAAAGTACTATTATTTTTATTGGACAACCAGTATACTCTAACTCTAGAATCTCTTATAGGACGCCAAAATAATCAACACTATCATTTTGGTTTCCATCATCACCTTTAACCCAAACAGCACTATTGTTAGTTTTTTGGTGCTTTGAGTATTTCTCGGTGGCAAATTTAAACCCATTTACAGTATACTGAGATATTGTATGGACTTCAATTGGTCCATAAGAGATATCCTTCAATAGCTGAGAGAATGTGGTTGCATATGGCGAATGGTGCACTTATATATAGTTTGTAAGTTAAATACGGTGTTAGCTAAAGGATGAGTGAAGATTTTAACTTTATTATGTGATTATAACAACACTTACCCAATTACTATACCATAATGTAAATGATGGATTCACTTGATCTTGGCCAAATTCTCTCACAAAATAACTATTCATTCACAATGAAAAGTTAGTTTCCTTAATTTAATCACAATTGAATATGTTGTGTAAATATTTAATTTTCTTACTCTAAAAAGGGTTGAACTTTTGTGCAATTTAGCAAGACATGTAACGCCAAACGCATATATACATACCAACGTACAAAATATACAAAAGATGGCCCTAAAGTGACCGAATAGACAGAACATACACGAGAACAAACCCGGACCTAGTGTCACTAGTACAAGAGTGACTAAAGTAAGGAGTAGCTATTCAATAGACTCTGTCTATCCAAAATACAAAATATAGACAGAATGTATAAGATGGAAAGTAAGTAAAGTCTCCTAAAGCGTCTGGAGCTCACCACGATCCGAACTGCAACAGGCCTCGAATGATAGGAAGATCAGTGAAGGTGGCTCGTACTAGGTGTTGCATTAGAAAAAAAATGCAGAGTGTAGTATGAGTACCAAGACAACGGGTACTCAGTAGGCATCATAGGCCGACTGAGCGCAAAAAAATAATATATAAATAATGATATACATAAAAGCAGTTATAATACAGGGATCCACCTAAATCTAGTTTTAAAGACGAAAATCAAAACAACCAAAATAATAAAAGGTGAAGTAATAACAAGATCAACTCAAATCAGCCAACAATCCAAACGCACCCAAAGTCAATGCAATGCGATGCAATAATGATGTAATGTATGAATGTATACAAGTAAAACCCGGTATCTAGTACTCGGGCACTCGGGATGGAACATCGAGCTAATCAAATGAGTGAAGGAAGGAAAACCCGAAATAGAACATCGAGGCAGTGCCCAGAAATGACCTCGGACTCATCAACGTAAGCATAAAAGTAAAACCCAAGATAACACATCAGGTGCCCAGAATTTAACCTCGGACTCATCAACCTATGTATAAAAAGTAGTATTTTTCCCATTTCTTCCCAAAATCAGTAACAATTCCAAACCAATCCTTTTAAAAGCCCAAAGGTCATGAAAACCCAAAAGTTTCCAAGTGTAGGACTAAAAAGCCTTAAAATCATTCTCTTTCACACTGACAATCATAACAATGCAGTATGAGCATATAAATTTCCATATTCAGAGGAAACACACACAACCAGGGAAAACAAGGCAAAGAACCCTCCAACCCAAGAGAACTAACCTGGAACTCTGTCCAAATCTGAGTTATGGCCTCGAGCCCATAGTTACACAAAACGGTAGAATAAAGTTAAAAGAGACCATAAATAAAGTGAAAAGCACCGAGAATCTCTACTCTACCTCTAAAACTGCCTAAAAGCATACTAAGGATCATATACTAGCCATAAAGATACTACAAGCTCCTAGGCTAAGGATAACATGAGAACTCTACACTACAATCCAAAATGGCCAATTATAAATGGTAAACAGGATTTAACCCTAAACCTATCATAAATCCAACCTAACTTTCCAATATCAAATAAATATATAAAATCTAACTACACTCAGTCTAGGAAGTAAACCGTAACCTACCTCAGGGCCGAACTACAAGCATGAACCGTCACTCATGTGCCTTCCCCTTTTGAATAGCCTCAGAAAGTTGCCATGCTATCAAGAACATAATCTAGATGTCAAGACAAGAAGAACAACACCCATATTGCTATGTGAAAAATAGGGCGGAAAATTGGGTCGAAGAAATGACCCTCGGGGACTGCGCAATGAAACAGAAAACAAACTTCTCAATTATGACCGCAACGGGTTAGGGAACCCATGCCTAAAATTTGTGCGTGAACAGGACGCATTTCGAGGCCCAAAATAGCCCCGAAGTCCACTTATTCAAAAAGAGTTAATCAAGGAAACTAACGGGAAAACAATGGGTTTAACGAAGATTAACAACGTAAAAGAGGAGAGGGGTGAAGAAGGGACTTACCAGAGAGAGCTGAAAGGGAAGGGCTAGAACCGGAGCTCAATGGTCAACAATGGAGGAAATAAGAGTTCTTTGGAGGAGAAAACGAAGTTGGCGGCTTAAATAACTGCCAGGAGTTCTTCATCGCGATCATGACAAGACCCCCATGTTCGCAAGGAAGAGCTGGCCAGACCATCGCGGTTGCGACAGGCCAGCCACACGGTCGCGTAGAGCAGGCCTCTTCCTACTTCATCGCGAACGCGAGGAGCGACCTTCGTGAACACGATGGTCAAGAAACTAGACCATCGCGAACGCGATGGACACCTCGCGATCGCAGAGACCAAAAAGGTCTACAACTTTAGTGCAACAACCAGCAATAACACCAAGGCCAAAAAACTTTTGGTGGACCATCGGGATTCATCCAGAACCCCGTGAACACAAACCAACCATGCTACCCTACCATAAATGACATTCTGAACTCAACAGAATCGACGAAACTCCTAATAGAGATCATTTTAATAAAAAGTGGGCCCCACGCCTAAGACCAACTCGGAACTCAAAATCCAAAAACAAGTCCAAAAGCCTCGGGACCCAAACGAAAGGTCCTCCTAGACCAAAGTCAACATTCTGGAGCTAACAACACTAACGGATTTTCCATTTGAGGTCGTCTTCTCCGAATGTTGATCAAAGTTAACCCTACCAGCCAAATTGGCTTGAAAACCCAGAAAGCGACACAAAATCCAACCAAAAGCACTCAAACCCACACCAATGGTCCCACTAGACAAAAATCCCCGTTCCTGAGCTAACAAAACTGTTGAAATTCGATTTGGAGTACATTAACCAAGAAAGTTGACCGAAGTCAAAGATTTTCAAAGTTCAAGTTCTAAAACAGGAAAATGGTCATAACGACTTAACGAACGGCCCGAGCACTAAACCGTCAGTCCCGGCAAGTCATAACTGACCTGTAGCCGCTGAGGGAAAGCTTAGAATGTAAAAAAAGCACAAAAAATAGAAAATGACCTAGAGGGTCATTACAACATCCACTACTAAAGAACTTTCATCCGAGAAAGTTAGAAAAGGATACTACCTGAAGATTTGAAAAGATGAGGATAATGGGTCCGCATGTTGTTATCGATCTCCCAAGTAGCCTCCTCGATAGGATGATGCTTCCACTGAACCTTAACTGATGGAATCTCCTTAGACCTCAACTTCCTAACCTACCTGTCAAAAATAGCCACAAGCTCCTCCTCAAAGGTTAAGGACTCATCCAACTGAACCGACTCTAACTGAAGCACATGAGACTCATTCGAAATATACCACCGCAGCATAAAGATATGAAACACAGAATGCACAGTAGAAAGAGCAAGAGGCAAGGCTAACTCATAAGCAACCTCTCTAATATGACAAAGGATCTCAAATGGCCCAATAAACCTCGGATTGAGCTTACCCTTCCTCCTGAACCTCATCATGCCCTTCATAGGCTATACCTGAAGGAACACACTATCACCCACCATGAACTCTAGATCTCGAACTCTCCAGTCAGTATAACTATTTTTCCTACTCTGGGTAGTGCGAAGTGTCTCCTTAATAACCCGAACTCTATCCATAGAGTCACAAAGCAAGTCAATACCCTATGGCCTAACCTCGAAAGTAACAAACCAACCCACCGGAGATCTGCACTGCCTACCATACAAAGTCTCAAATGGAGCCATTTGGATGTTGGAATGGTAACTATTATTATATGCAAACTCTGCCAAGGCTAAACACTGGTCCCACTTACCCTAGAAGTTAATAACATAGGCTCGTAGCATATCCTGTAGAACCTGAATAGTACGCTCTGACTGACCATTTATCTGTGGATGAAAAGTGGTGCTAAGCTCAACTCTAGTACCCAACTCTCTCTGAATATACCGCCAGAAGTGTGAAGTGAACTGAGTACCTCGACCAGAGATGATAGAAACTGGCACACCATGAAAGCGGACAATCTCCCGAATATAGATCTGAGCCAACCTCTCGAAATTGTAAGAAGTCTGAACTAGCAAGAAGTGAGCAGACTTCGTCGACTTATCCACGATAATCCAAATAGCATCAAATCTCTGCAAAGTGCGTGGCAGACCGACTACAAAGTCCATAGCAATTCGCTCCCATATCCACTCCAGAATGGGTAGCCTCTAAGACAAACCACCTGGCCTCTGGTGCTCAAACTTCACCTGCTGATAGTTCAAACAACTCGATGCTAAATCTGAAATATCCCTCTTCATTCCACACCACTAGTAGTGCTGCCTTAAGTCACGATATATCTTAGCTGCCCCGGGATGAATGGAATATCTAGAATAGTGAACCTCTTCTAGTATCAATCTGACCATGTCACCAACTCTAGGAACACAGATATGACCCTCGATCCTCAGAATACCCTCTAAATCCAAAGTCTCCTTCTTAGCATCACCACTCAACACTTTTTAATAAATGATCCTCAACCTCACATCATCAAACTGATGTGCCCGAATCTGCTCCAACAAGGAAGATTTAGCCTCAACACAAGCAAGAATACTGCCCGACTCAGAAATGTCAAGTCTAACCAACCTGTTAGCCAAGGACTGGATGTCCCAAGCTAAAGGTCGGTCCTTTGTCGCCAAGAAAGCCAAGCTACCTATACTCACAGCCTTCCGGCTCAAGGTATCCGCCACCACATTTGTCTTGCCCGGATGATAGAGAATAGAAATGTCATAGTCCTTTAGTAACTCCAACCACCTACGCTACCTCAAATTTAGATCCTTCTGGCTGAAAATGTACTGAAGACTACAATGGTCAGTAAAGATCTCAGAATGCACTCCTAAAGATAATGCCTTCATATTTTCAATGCAAAGACTACCGCCTCTAACCCCAAGTCATATGTGGTGTCATTTCTCTCGTGAACCTTCAACTATCTAGAATCATATGCAATAACTCGGCCCTATTGACTCAACATATAACACAAACCAATACCTAATGCATCATAATTCACGGTAAACCCTGACCCTCGACCAGAAGAGAAAGAATCATAGCTAAAGTCAACAAGGCCTTGAGCTTCAGAAAGTTAGCCTCACACTCAACTGACCACCGGAAGGGAACATTCTTCTGAGTCAATCTAGTCAATGAAGTTGCTATCGATGAAAATCCCTCCACAAACCATCTGTAATAACCTGCCAACCCGATCAAACTGCAAACCTCGGTAGGAGAAGTAGGCCGAGCCCAATCACAAACTATTGCAATCTTCGCTGGATCTACCATAATCCCATCCTTGAACACCACGTGCCCCAAAATGTCACAGACTCAAGCCAAAACTCATACTTAGTGATTTTGCATACAACTGGTGGTCTCGCAAGGCCTGAAGTACAACCCTAAGATGTTGCTCATGCTCCTCTCTACTCCTTAAATAAATCAGAATGTCATAGATGAACACAATCACAAACAAGTCCAGGTAGGCACTAAATACATGGTTCATCAACTCCATAAATGTTGTTGGGGAATTAGTCAACGCAAAAGACATGACTAGGAACTCATAATGGATGAATGCGGTCTTTGGGATGTACTCAGCCCTAATCCTAAACTGGTGGTAACCGGACCTCAAATCTATCTTAGAGAACATTGTCGCACCCTATAGCTGGTCGAACAAATCATCAATATGCGACATCGGATATTTTTTCTTAACTATCACATTATTCAATTGCCTGTAGTCAATACATATACGCATAGACCCGTCCTTCTTCTTCACAAACAAGACCGGAGCTCCTCACAGAGACACACTATGCCTGATGAACCCTCTACTCAATAGATCCTAAAGCTGGTCCTTAAGCTCCCTTAATTCAGTAGGTGTCATCTGATATGGCATAATGTAAATGGTCTTAGTGCCTGGCTTAACATCGATACAAAAATTAATGTCACGATATAGAGGAAAACCCGAAAGATCAGAAGGAAACACATTTGAATACTCACAAACCACAGGAACAGACTTGGGAAGAGGTGTGGTGGCACTAGTATCACGGACGTAGGCAAGATAAACTAAGCACCCCTTCCCAACCAACCGCTCGGAGCTCAGCAAATATATAACTCCCCTCGGCATATGGCTATCGGCTCCCTTCTATATGATAGGAGGGATACCAGGCATCCAAAGAGTAACAGTCTTGGTGAAGCAATCCAAGAGTGCATGATAAGGAGACAGCTAATCCATGCCCAAGATCACGTTAAAATCCACTATATCTAGAACAACCAAGTCTACCCACATGTCGTACCCTAAGATAGTCACCATACAAGCCCAATACACCTGATTCACTACTAAGGAATCACCTACTGGATAGATGCACGCAAGGGCGCAGGCAAAGAATCACAAGC
Organism: Jaltomata sinuosa; assembly: GCA_003996215.1. Lineage (NCBI taxonomy): Eukaryota > Viridiplantae > Streptophyta > Magnoliopsida > Solanales > Solanaceae > Jaltomata > Jaltomata sinuosa. Next base: position 102,459 of record QJPP01003526.1, read on the forward strand.
AAACTCCAGACGAGTAGCATAATAAGCAGATACATATAAAAATGTAGACCCCGGATCAAACAAAGCAGAAGCAGAATGATGGCAAATAGAGATCGTACATGTGATCATAACATCTAAAGCCTCGGCCTCTGTCCGGCCTGGAACTGCATACATATGGCTCTGACCGCCATGACCATCTGACCTACCAGACTGAGGACCACCTCTAGTACCCTGGGGACCACCCCTACTACCCTGTGAACTGCCTCTAGCTGGTGGTGCTAGAGCCCTGGGGGCCCTGAACCAACTAATATTGTTGCCTCTAATGCGGTACTGATGGACAATATCTAGCAAAGTGCCCTATCTCACCACACTCGTAACAACCCCGACCATATGTACCCTACTGTGAAGACCCAGCTGAATCAGAATGACAACCACGACCTATGGACCCTGAATGACCACCTCGTGGAGCAGGAACGATACTCTGGCTACTCTGACCCTTAGCAGTCTATAATGCCACCTAAATAGGCCAGCTCGGCTAGAAACATTGATGGTGCTGACCTCTACCACAGTAGCCTCTACCACGGCCCTGTGAACCACTGAAACTGCCTTGGTGGCGGGGCCTCTTATCGCTGCCTCCTTGGACCTCGTAAAGTACACCCTCAATAGTACGGGCATGATCAACTACCTCCAAAAAAGAGTGACCCGATTATACCATACCCTATGTGGACAAGTAGAGATGCAAGGTCAAACCTCGAACAAACTGGCGTACTCTCTCGTTCTCGGTAGGCAGAATCATAGAGTCATGTCTAGACAACAACTGGAATCGAACCTCATACTCAAACAGAGTCATGGAGCCCTGATCTAACCCAACAAACTAATCCATTAGATGCTCCCTCATGCTACGTGGTACATACTTTTCCAGAAAGGTTGCGGAGAACTGATCCCAAGTAAGCAGAGGTGACCCGACTGGTCTATAACAAACATATGACCTCCACCACTATTTGACTAGGCCATCCAGCTAAAACGCAGTGTAATCTACTCCATATGACTCAACTAACCCCATATTATGTAACCTCTCATGGCAGCTAGTCGGAGACTCATGCACATCCTCCCTAGAAGCACCTGAAAATCTCAGAGGACCCAATCTCAAGAACCTACCAAGCATCTTCTGATACTCAGAAGACATAACTAGCACGGTTGGAAGAGGGGGAGCAACTGCAAGGACCAGCAATACCTCCAATCTAGGAGCCGCAGTAGCAGGCTATCCTCCTGAACCCTGTGATGCCGCCTGAGCTAAAATTTGAGCATCACCTCGAACCTGAGAACCAATCGGAGTGCTTGGCGAAGCTACTGGTGGAGTCGTACCCTCAAGGAACCCCAACAATCGAACCAATGTGTCCTGCAACACTGTAGTAGCCATAAAACCTGCCGGATGTTAGGCTGGCCCCATATGCTCTAGCTTATACTGAACCTCATCGACTCTAACCTCAGGCTCTTGTGACAGTAGTCTAGCTCGGGTTCGAGCTGGCACCGCAGCCCGTGCCCTACCTCGACCTCTTAGTCGGCTTCTACCCTATCCCCTAGCTGGGGATCTAAGTGCAGGCACAGGGACCTCATTCTCACCCGCTGCAAATCTCATCCAAACCATCTGAGAAAGAGTGAAACAAAGGTACTTAGAAAATGATCAAGTCAAGAACGTACGACAAGGAATCAAACAAGACAACATATTTCCTAAGAATGTCCTATAGCCTCTCATAGTTAGGATATGGACGTCATCATACCAGTCCATGATACTCGACTAGACACTTTGCTCTTGTATTTGGGAGACTGGTGAACCTAGTGCTCTGATACCACTCTGTCACGACCCAAAACTGGGCCATGATAGCGCCTAAATAACCCCTTGGTAGGCAAGCCAAACCCATGATACGAAAGACGAAAATAACAAATAAACTAAGGAAAAGCGGAAGATATAAAGAAAAGACAGGTCCAATAGCATATATACATAGCAACGTACAAAATATACAAAAGATGGCCCTAAAGTGACCGAATAGACAAAACATACATGAGAACCAACCGGGACCTTGTGTCACTAGTACAAGAGTGACTAAAGTAAGGAGTGGCTATACAACAAACTCTATCTATCAAAAATACAAAGACTTGGGCACCATAGTTCTAGGACTTGGGGACTGCTTCTAAAGGTCTTAGCCTAAGCTGAAAGCTAAGCCTTCGTCCCCTCATCCGCTCAAGACTAAGTATACTCCCACTAAATGTAAGTAATAATGTACTGAAATAAAGGATAGCTCAAAATACTAATAATTAACTGGGAACGCACATACTTATACTAAGAATTATGACATTCAAATTCTGAAGCATGATTATCTAACTCACCTGCCTAGCAAGTATAATCTATGAAGTACTGGATTTCATACAAGCTAGGGTTTTGAATTCTAAACATGAACAATACTAATTATCTAAGAAAACATGTAGTTAATATCATAGGAACTATAGCAACTGAAATACATCGAATCCCTAAAATTTAGGAACCCTAGGTCTGAAACATTCATGGAGAAAACTGAAGACTTACTAGAATCTAGGGACCTAATGGGTGAAAGAAACCCACTAGTGAAATCCCACATACCTGGATAAAGAGTTTACGGTAGAACCTTTGGATTCAGAGAGGAACTTGGAGGAATCCCTTTTTTTGCCTTGTTCTTGAGAGAGCGTTCTGTTCTTGACTGATTTTCTAAGTATCAAATGATTTAGGAATAATGAGGGGAAAATAGAGTTAAGACCGTTTAATTACACCCAAAATGACTAAGGATAGGAATTAAAGAAACTGGGAAAAGATCGGACTGCCCCCAACTTAAATCTGGAAATTCCAGAAAAATCACCACCGAACGGGCTGAATGACGGGCGTCGGATCTGTGAGGGCCCATTGGCCCAAGCGTCAAAATGAGGTAGGCCAGGACGGCCCTCTGTACTGTTCCTATGTGCAGGCCCATGGCTCGTTGCACCAGCGATGCCCGTGGTGACATGCCCATTGGGCCAAAGGAGGCTGGGGCTAGGGGTGCAGGCTCCTCAGGATCATTCCTATGGATGGATCCCATGGACCATCGCTTTGGCGATGCCCTTGGCGTTAGCCTGTTAGGGCAAAAGGAGACTGAGGGGGCTGCTGGCTCATTTCCACGGGCCGCCCGATGTCCCATCGGTCCTCTGATGCCCAGTGGGTCCCCCATTTGGTTGGAGCCGGCTGGGACTGGCTTCTGGACCCTTCCCATAGGGACCCTGATGGGCCTTCGTGTCCACGACGCCCATGGGGATTGACTGGGATAAAAATTTTCTGAGTCTTTTTTAGAGTTTTGGGTTTTTTAAGCTGGTGTAAATTTTGGGATGTTACAATATCTCCCCCTTGGGATCATTCATCCTCGAATGAAGACTAAACAAGCTGAGTTGGAAGGAAAGAGCTTCAATCCCTACCAACCCTTTTCAAGATTTTGTAAGGACCTACAAACCTAGGATTGAGCTTCCCTTTCCTGGCAAATCTCATTACACCCTTCATGGGTGACACCTTCAGGAAAACTCAATCGTCAACTTCAAACTCTAAGTCTCTTCTCCTAACATTTGCATAGGACTTCTGATGACTCTGAGCTGTCTTTAGCCTAGCTCTGATGAGCTGAACTTTCTCCATAGCCTCATGTACCGAATTAGGTCCAATCAAAGCTGCTTCACCTACTTTGAACCAACCAACAGGTGACCTACATCTGCGCCTATAGAGGGCCTCATATGGGGCCATCTGAATGATGGAATGGAAGTTGTTATTGTAGGTGAACTCTATGAGAGGTAGGTTATCATCCCAACTACCCTTGAAATCAATCACACAAGCCCTCAACATATCCTCTAGGGTCTGAATGGTATGCTCAGCCTGACCATTTGTATGTGGGTGAAATGATATGTTAAGATTCACCTGAGTACCAAGAACTTTCTGAAACAATCTCCAAAAATGAGAGGTAAACTGAGGACCTCTATATGAGATGATAGAAAAAGGAACTCCATCCAGCCTGACTATCTCGCTAATGTAGAGTCTGGCATAATACTCCGCTGAATCTGTAGTCTTGACTGCCAAGAAGTGAACTGACTTAGTGAACCTGTCCACTATCACCCAAATGGAGTCATGATGTCTTCGGGTACAAGGTAAACCCGTAATGAAATCCATGTTAACCACTTCCCACTTCCAAGTAGGAATACTAATCTCCTGAGTCACACCTCCTGGTTTCTGATGTTCTACCTTAACCTGCTGACAGTTGGGACACTTAGCCACAAAATCTGCAATGTCCCTCTTCATGCCGTTCCACCAATAGACTTCCCGTAGATCATGGTACATCTTAGTGGCACAAGGATGAATGGAATATCTGGAATTATGGGCCTCTGAAAGGATCTGCTATCTCAACTCACCAACCTTAGGAACACATAAGCGACCCTGATAACAAAGTACACCATCTCCTCCTTGGGAGAAAACCTCGACTTTCTGCTGATGAACTGCACCTTTCAGCTGAAGTAATATGGGATCATTATCCTATTTCTCCTTAACCTTTGCTACCAATGATGATTCTAACCCATTCTAAACTATCACACCACCATCTGACGTGTCCTTAAGGCAGACTCCTAAGCGAGAAAGCTGGTGAATATCTCTGGCTAATTCTCTCTTCTCTTCCTCAACATGAGATACACTATCCATAGACCGTCTGCTGAGAGCGTCAGCTACTATATTGGCCTTACCCGAATGGTAGAGCACATTCATATCATAATCCTTGAGGAACTCAAGCCATCTTCTCTAATGAAGATTCAACTCTTTCTAGGTAAATACATACTGGAGGCTCTTATGATCTGTGAACACATCAACATGAACACCATACATATAATGTCTCCAAATCTTTAGGGCAAACACAACCGCTGCAAGCTCGAGGTCATGAGTCGGGTAGTTCTTCTCATAGACCTTAAGCTGTTGGAAGCATAAGCTATGATTGTACCCTGCTACATCAAAACACAACCCAGAACAACTCTGGACGCATCACAATACACCACATAACCATCTGAACCCTCTGGTAGAGTCAAGACAGGTGATGTAGTAAAACTAGTCTTCAGTTCTAAGAAAATCTTCTCACACTCATTTGACCACTGAAACTTGACCTTTTTCTGAGTTAACTTGGTCAATGGGGAAGATATGGATGAAAATCCTTCTACGAACCTCCTGTAATAACCAGCCAAACCCAAGAAACTCCTAATGTCGGTCAGAGAGGTGGGTCTGGGCCAGTGCTTTACTGCCTCAATTTTCTGGGAATCAACACGTATCCCTTCTCTGTATACCACATGACCAAGGAAAGAGACAGACTATAACCAGAATTTACACTTGCTGAACTTAGCGAATAGTTGGCGATCCTTGAGAGTTTGTAGAACAGCCCTCAGATGAGTCGCATGCTCCTCCTCATTCCAAGAGTAAACAAGGATATCATCAATGGAAACAATGATGAATAAGTCCAAATACTATTTGAACACCCTGTTCATTAAGTCCATGAAAGTTGCAGGAGCATTGGTTAATTCAAAAGACATAACTACAAATTCATAGTGACCATACCAAGTCCTGAAGGCTGTCTTCAGGATGTCACTACCTCTGACTCTGAGCTGATGATAGCCGGATCTGAGATCTATCTTAGAATAGCAATTAGCGCCCTGAAGCTGGTCAAACAAGTCATCAATCCTGGGGATTGGGTATTTTTTCTTGATTGTGACTTTATTCAACTGACGGTAGTCGATGCACATCCTGAGATAACCGTCTTTCTTATGCATGAACAATACTGGAGCACCCCATGGAGAGAAGCAGGGTATGATAAAGCCTTATCTAAAAGGTCTTTCAGCTGTTCTTTCAATTCCTTAAGCTCAGCTGGAGCCATTCTGTAAGGAGGAATCGAAATAGGCTGGGTATCTGGAAGGAGATCTATTCTGAAGTCGATTTCCCTTTCGGGAGAAACTCCAAGAAGTTCATCTGGGAACACTTCTAGAAACTCATTTACTACTGGGATTGACTCAAGAGTTGGGGTCTCAGAGTTTGTATCCTTAACCCGAACAAGGTGATAGATGTACCCTTTGGAGATCATCTTCCTGGCCTTAAGGTATGAGATGAAACGACCTACAGGCACTGAGTTACTACTCTTCCACTCTAGGACTGGCTCATTAGGAAACTGAAACCGAACGATCCTAGTTCTACAATCGACTGAGGCATAACCAGAATGTAATCAATCCATGCCTAAAATGATATCAAAGTCTACCATTTCTAACTCTCCAAGATCTGCTGAGGTGACTTTCTAGGAGACTGTGACTGGGCAATTTCTGTATACCCATCTAGCTATAATTGGGTCACTAACTGGAGTAGAGACTGAGAAGGGTTCTGCGTGAGTGTCTGGACAGACACCAAAATTTATTGTTATATATGGAGTTATAAAGGAAAGCATAGCCCCCGAGTCTAATAATGCATAAACATCATTATTAAATACTCGAAATATACCCGTGACCACATTAGGAGAATCCTCCTGGTCCTGTCGAGCCTAAAGAGCATATAACTTGTTCTAGCGCTGACCACCACCTATACCAAATGAGGCACCCTGCTGAGTGGGGCGACCTACTGGGGATGCTATGGAACCAGTCTGAGCATGTGGGCGAATATCCTTACCCTTCTGAGAAGCTGTAGGACAATCCCTCATCATGTGGCGTAGCTTACCACACCCAAAGCAATTTCCGCTGCCAGACATGCACTCACCTTGGTGGTTCCTACCACACTTCTTAAATACAGGATTAGTGCACCCACTAGTAATTGTACCTTAAACTTAGGCATTGGGGCACTGGCAGTAGATGGAGCTAGAGCTGAATTCTTCTGGAAATATTGAGAGCACTTGCCACCCTCTGACCTCTGTTGAAAGTGGTTGTAATCACCTATCCTAGCCCTCTTAGTATCACCTCCCCTTTCCTTGATCTTGTCCTCCTCCATCTACTGAGCATAAGTAACCAGCCTGGAGAAATCCATTTCCTTAATGAGCATTGCGGTCTTGCATTCCTTGACCACATTATCAGATACAACGAACACGAACTTGCTCATACAAGACCTAGAGTCAGCTACTATTATCGGGGCATACTTGGATAGCTGAGTGAACTTCAGAGTATAGTCCTTTACGCTTATGTCATTCTTCTTCATATTGATGAACTCCTGAACCTTGTCTTCCCTGAGCTCTAGTGGGAAGAACCGGTCCAGAAAAGCAGTCTTGAAAATATCCCAAGTCACTAGTCCTGCATTGGTACAACGAGATTCCTTCCACTACTGGTACCAAGTATAAGCCACCCCTTTCAGCTGATAGGCAGCCAAGTCTACACTATTTACTGGAGTGACACCCATAATGCTTGTCACTTTCTAAATATCCTCTAGGAACTCTATGGGATCCTTTTCTCACTTCGACCCATGAAACTCTGAAGAGTTCATCCGACTAAAGTCGTGGATTCTAGCTGCAGCAGCATTAACCTGGGGCGGAGCTGGCGCTGCAGCCTGATGATTGACCTGGGCGGTTATGGCCTGAGCAAGTACTTGAAAGCAGCCCTGAATTCGTCATGCGTAACTTGCTCGTTCAATGGGTCTGCTGGAGCTGCTGGCTAATTCCTAGCGTTAGCTCTTCTCGGAGGCATTTTTCTGATATACGAAGAGCATGAGTTAGAATAGAAGAAGATTAAATAAAGATCATACTCTATAGCACGAGTTGGAAAGGAAAGAAGGGAAGTTATTCCTAATAACGTCTCATAGCTTCTCCCCCATAATTGTGGAATGCTTCACACCCATGAGGAAGACTCTACTTGATGCAACTTTCAGATATCCTAGGACACTTAAACCTTAAACTCTGATACCAAGTTTGTCACGCCTCAAAGCTACCCCCTGGACGCAACATGGTGCTTAGTGTTACAAATGACCCCAAGCTAACCCATGGCATGGCACATCTATACAGAAAATCAGGTTAAGACATGCACTGTGCGGAAGCTAAAATAGTTTCAATATATGAAAGTGGGAAGAACCCAAGAATCTGAATATAAAAAGTATATAAAAACATAGTGTTGACTGGAAACCAGACTAACGACTGCTGAATCTAATCTATGTATGAAAGCCTTCTAACTGAATAGGAGTTGCTGGGATATGCCCCCAGCTAACTCAAGTATATCTGAAACTAAAAATAAATACGAAAGATACAAGCATGTCTATCGTCCTCGAACTACTGAGGACTCACCAACTGAACTGCTGGATATGGACCGGATGTCAAACTAAGCACGGTCTGGATACTGAGTGCCTGAACCTACATCATAAAATGATGTAGCACAAAAGTATGCATTAGTACTTTGAATGTACTGAGCATACATGATATATACAAAACTAGGCAATATAGAACTGAACATGAAAATAGATATACTACAACATAACTGAAAGCTGAACTAAATACTAAACATAAATACTGGATACAAGGTCAGCGCACATGAATCTGACTGTGGGAGACACTACTAACCGACATACCCCAAGTTGAGCTAACTATGGGGCCAACTTGTAATCCTGGATGAAAGAATGTTCATACCTTGCCAAGGTACGAACAAGTCTGACGTGGATCCATTACTGATGTCCACAAGGGACAAGGAGGTGCAGCCTAGTCTGACAGCTTACTCATTTAAGCCTATGGTGGTGCCGTAGTTCTAGGACTTGGGGACTGCTTCTAAGGTCTTAGCCTAAGCTGACAGCTCAGCCTTCATCCCCTCTTCTGCTCGGTACTGAGTCTACTCCCACTGAATGTAAGTAATAATGTACTGAAATAAAGGATAGCTCAAAATACTGATAATTAACTGGGAATGCACATACTTATACTGAAGTATAATTATCTAACTCACCTGCCTAGCAAGTATAATTTATGAAGTACTGGATTTCATACAAGCTAGGGTTCGGAATTCTAAACATGAACAGTATGAATTCTCCAAGAAAACATGTAGTTAATATCATAGGAACTATAGCAACTGAAATATATCGAATCCCAAGAATTTAGGAACCCTAGGTCTGAAATATTCATGAAGAAAACTGAAGACTGACTGGAATCTAGGGACCTAATGGGTGAAATGAACCCACTAGTGAAATGCCATATACCTGGATGAAGAGTTTATGGTAGAACCTTTGGATTCAGAGAGGAACTTGGAGGAAACCCTTTTTTTTCCTTGTTCTTGAGAGAGAGTTCTGTTCTTGACTGATTTGCTAAGTATCGAATGATTTAGGAGTAATGGGGGGAAAATAGAGTTAAGACCCTTTAATTACTCCCAAAATGACTAAGGATCGAAATTAAAGGAACTGGGAAAAGACCGAACTACCCCCATCTCAAATTTGGAAATTCCAAAACAATCACCAACGGACAGGATGCCTGACAGGCGTCGGATTTGCGATAGCCCGTCGGCCCGGGCATCAAAATGAGGTAGGCTAGGACGACCCTATGGACTGTTCCCATGGGCAGACCCACGACCCTTCGCGCTGGTGATGCTCGTGGTGATATGCCTGTCGGGGCAAAGGAGGCTGGGGCTAGGGGTGCAGGCTCCCCTAGATCATTCCCACGGGAAGCTCCCACGGCCCATTGCTTCAGCGACGCCCGTGGCGTTAGCCCGTCGGGGAAAAGGAAGGCTGAGGGGGATGTTGGCTCCTTTCCTCGATAACCTTTGACAAATAGTTAACCCTCTCCCTAATATCATGACTAGTTAATGTTCGAGGTGGACCATCCCGTTCAGTTTTATTCTTTGTAAATGCATACTTCATTCTTCTAAACTCATGATTATCTGGGAAGAATCTACGATGATAATCAAACCATGAAATTTTTCGACCATGTTTTAATCGGAAGGATTTAGTGTTTTCCATGCAGTAGGGACAAGCTAACTTTCCAGCTGTCATCCACCCAGACAACATTCCATAAGCAGAAAAATCATTAATAGTCCACTTTAAAGAAAAACGCCAATTAAAATTTTGTTTAAGTGATATGTCCAAGGTTTGAATCCCCTTAGACCACAATAGGTTTAACTCATCAATCAAAGGTTGTAGGTACACATCAATCTGAATTTTTGGATTACGCAGGCCAGGAACAACACAATTCAGAAATTTATATAGACTCATCATACACATCTCAGGTGGAAGATTATACGGTGTAATAAACACAGGCCAAAATGAATATGATACAGCTCCAATAGAAAAAGGGGTGAAACCATCCGCACACAAACCCAACCTAATGTTCCATGGTTCAACTGCAAAATATGGATTTTCTATCAAAATTCTTCCAAGCGTCTCCATTAGATGGATGACACATTACACTAGGTGGTCTTCTATTTTTACGGTGCCATCTTATATGGGGAGCAGAGCTATTTGATGCATACAACCTCTTCAACCTCTTCAATTTTATTTCCACTACTACCACTCTTATAACGAGGGTGTTCACAGAACTTACAGAACTCTAGATCGACATCCTCCTTAAAGTATAACATACAACCATTTTCATAACAATTAATTTTAATCAAGGAGAGTCTTAACTTAGACACCCATCTCTTTGCCTTATAGTAAGAATCAGGAACCTCCAGATCAGGGTTAACTAATTCCTTAACAAGGTCTTCCATAGAGTCTATTTCTCCCTGAGCAACATTCCAATCAGATTTGATACTTAAATATCTAACTGTAACAGACAGTTGAGAATGTGAACTCCCCTCATAGAAAGGACGATTAGCATCATGCAATTGTTTATAAAAACTATTTTCTTCTTCACTAGGAGATTCTTCTACATTTCCCCAAAATAAAAATTGGAATGCATTCCAAAAGCATCCTGAACCATTTCTAACATCTTATAATCTTGAACATTATTAGGTTCTGTAGCCCAACTACTTTCACCAACAACAAAGTTATTAAACGTATTGTCAACTTCACAATGACTGGTCCAAACTGTATACCCTTGATTAATCCAACTCTATATAACTCATAACAGCCAGTTCTGTTTCATAGCTCATACAATCACAATCAACACAAGAATACAAAAACATTCCATTATTTAAAAAGCAAGGAAGTGTCTATGAATGGTTTATAAATTGAGTGACTCCATCCGCAAATTCCTCTCTCACACCCATTCTACCAGGATTGCATCGTTCATACATCCAACTATGATCAGGTTCCATCTACACAAGCAAGGACAATACTAATTTCAACTTACTACACTTCACTAATTTAAGTCACTAGTTCACAATTTTAACTTACTACACTTCACAATTTTAAGTCACTAGTTCACAATTTCAACTTACTACACTTCACTGTTTTAAGTAACTAGCTAGTTCACAATTTTAACTAACTACACTTCACTAATTTAATCACTAGGTTACAATTTCAAGTCATTATACTTCACTATTTTAAGTCACTAGTTCACAATTTTAACTTTCTACACTTCAATATTTTAAGTCACTAGTTCAGAATTTTAACTTACTACACTTCACTATTTTAAGTCACTAGTTCACAATTTTAACTTACTACACTTCACTATTTTAAGTAACCAATTCACAATTTCAACTTACTACACTTCACTATTTTACGTAACTAGCTAGTTCACAATTTCAACTAACTACACTTTACTATTTTAAGTCACTAGTTCATAATTTCAAGTCATTATATTTCACTATTTTAAGTCACTAGTTCACAATTTTAACTTACTACACTTTACTATTTTAAGTAACTAGTTCACAATTTTAACTTCCTATACTTCACTATTTTATGTCACTAGTTCACAATTTCAACTTACTATACTTCACTATTTTAAGTAACTAGCTAGTTCACAATTTCAACTAACTATACTTCACTATTTTAAGTCACAAGTTCACTATTTCAAGTTATTATACTTCACTATTTTAAGTCACTAGTTCACAATTTCAACTTACTACACTTCAATATTTTAAGTCACTAGTTCACAATTTCAACCTACTACACTTCACTATTTTAAGTAATTAGTTCAAGATTTCAAATCATTATACTTCACTATTTTAAGTCACTAGTTCACAATTTTAAGTCATTATACTTCACTATATTAAGTCACTAGTTCACAATTTTAACTTACTACACTTCACTATTTTAAGTCACTAGTTCACAATTTTAAGTCGTTATACTTCACTATTTTAATCACTAGTTCAAAATTTTAACTTAATAAACTTTACTATTTAAGTCACTAGGTTACAATTTCAAGTCATTATACTTCACTATTTTAAGTCACTAGTTCACAATTTTAACTTACTACACCTCACTATTTTAAGTCACTAGTTCACAATTTCAACTTACTACACTTCACTATTTTAAGTCACTACTTCACAATTTTAACTTACTACACTTCACTATTTAGTCAGTAGGTCACAATTTCAACTTACTACACTTCAATATTTTAAGTAACTAGCTAGTTCACAATTTCAACTAACTACACTTCACTATTTTAAGTCACTAGTTCAATATTTCAAGTCATTATATTGCACTATTTTAAGTCACTAGTTCACAATTTCAACTTACTACACTTCACTATTTTAAGTCACTAGTTCACAATTTCAACTTACTACACTTCACTATTTTAAGTCACTAGTTCACAATTTCAACTTACTACAGTTCACTATTTTAAGTCACTAGTTCACAATTTTAACTTACTACACTTCACTATTTTAAGTCACTAGTTCACAATTTCAACTTACTACACTTCACTATTTTAAGTAACTAGCTAGTTCACAATTTCAACTAACTACACTTCACTATTCTAAGTCACTAGTTCACCATTTCAAATCATTATACTTCACTATTTTAAGTCACTAGTTCACAATTTCAACTTACTACACTTCACTCTTTTAAGTCACTAGTTCACAATTTTAACTTACTACACTTCACTATTTTAAGTCACTAGTTCACAATTCAACTTACTACACTTCACTATTTTAAGTAACTAGCTCACAATTTCAAGTCATTATACTTCACTATTTTTAGTTGATTAAATAATTAAATATTATTTTATATAAATATTATAACTCAAATACCAACTTAGAATCTTAAAATTCTACCTACTTTATATGCATGATAATGACGTGCCAAACACAATCAGTAGCCCAACGACTCACAAATGAACCTATCGGCCCTATACAGGCACCAATCGCTCTACAACATACATAACCAGCTCTATAATCGAGATATCGATATCTGGGACTCACGGACATTCCCAAATAACCCACCATCTATGGTCCAGAGGCATAATCAAGGCCACACAAGGCCACGAGGGTAATACTACCAACTAAAATGAATACTACAACCATACGAGTGAAATAAGGAGGACAAAAATAAAGCGGACAAGGTCTGAGGTGCCAACCTAATAAAACCCAACCCAAGGATGCTAATTAGTACTAAGTGTCAACACTAGGTGGACACAAATTGATCTTGTGAGAAAATCAATTTTGTCATCAATAGGATCAACTAGTGTTGACACTTATGCTAATCAACCACATTATAACCAAATTAAAGACTAAGTGTCCACACTAGGTGGACATAAATTGATCTTGCAAGAAAATTAATTTTGTCATCAATAGGATCAACTAGTGTTGATATTTATGCTAAACAAACACATTATCATGCTAATAATTAAACAAACTAAATTAAAGACTAAGTGTCAACACAACACAAGCAATGACAATATTAATTTCAAGTCACTAGTTCCCTATTCCAATTCATTACAAATCACTACTTCACAATTTGAACTCACTATACTTCACTATTTTAAGTAACTAGTTCATAATTTCAAGTCATTATACTTCACTATTTTAAGGAACTACTTCACTATTCTAAGTCACTAGTTCACATTTACAATTCACTACTTCACAATTTCAAGTCACTAGTTCACAATCTTATTCACTACTTCACTATTCAAATTCACTAGTTCACATCCACCATATCCAACAAACTAGTTAACAATAATAAACCCTAATAAATGATAAATCCTAATTTAGTAACTAAAATTAACAATAATAAGCCCTAATTGAATGATAAATCCTAATTTAGTAACTAAAATTAAAAATGATAAATTATAATTTAATAACTATAATTAATTAACAAGTAAATTAATAAAACTTGGAAAAATGACTTACCTTGATGGACCTCCCACCGGATAGCAATAGAGGCGGCAGCAACAGTGACAGCGGCGACAGCAGCAGCAAGCAACAGTGGCAACAGCACACCAAAGTGAAGTGGACGACGCCGGAGGGAAGAAGGGTACGGCGGAGGAGGGGGAAGGCGGAGGAGGGGGAGGCCGGAGGGGGGCACCGGAGGGAATGTGAGGGTGACATACCCTCACATTACTCTCTCTCTCCCTGACCAACTGTTGTTGGTTTTAATTAAATGAAATTAAAAAAAAGTAATTTTAAAAAAAACCGACCAACTGTGGTCGGTTTTAATAAAATAAAATTTTAAAAAAATAATTTTAAAAAAAACCGACCAACTGTGGTTGGTTTTATTAATTTTTTTAAAAATAATTAATAAAAATTATTTAATCATCAACATATTTCATAAACTCAGATACATTATTGGTTCATTACATTACTCAATGAGTATGTTACTATACAATGTATTCTATACTACTTGGATGGATAATCGATCAGTTAATTAATTAATTAGCTTTTGAATACGTACTATATATATGTACATCACTAGACGAGACATATATTCAAACAACGGACCAGTAATATATAGGACTTTGTTAATTACATTACTCAATGTTCGTCATCGTATATTACCTCATATGTACGTAATACAATGTATTCCACTGCTTGGATGGATTATCAATTCGTTGATTAGCTTTTGAATATGTACTATATATATACGTACATCACTAAAGATGAGACATATATATTCAAGACGATGGACAATTAATTTATAGGACTTGATTAATTATATTACTCAACGATCGTGTATTACCTCATATATGTACGTAATACAATGTATTTCATACTACTTAGATGGATTATCGATCGGTTAATTAGCTTTTGATTAAGTACTATATGCGTACATCGCTACACAAAAACATATTTTCAAGACGACAGATCATTACTATTTAGGACTTGGTTATTTACATTACTCAACGATCGTATATTACCTCGTGTGTGCGTAATACAATGATATTTCAATAATTGAATGGATTATCGATTAGTTAATTAGCTTTTGAATATGTACTATAATATAAGTACATCACTAGACGAGACATATATATATTTAAGACGATTGGCCATTATAATATATAGGACTTGGTTAATTACATTTCTCAACGATCGTATATTAACTCATATGTATGTAATACGATGTATTTCATACTACTTATATGGATCATCGATCGGTTAATTAATTAGCTTTTGAATACGTACTATGTACATATATACTAGACGAGTTATTCAATACGACGGACCATTAATACATATAGAACTTGGTTAATTACATTTATCAACGATTGTATATTATCTCATATGTACGTAATACAACATATTTCATACTACTTGGATTATTATCTATCAGTTAATTAGCTTTTGAATACGTACATTACTAGATGAGACATTTATTCAAGACGACGGACCATTAATATATATAGGAGTTGGTTAATTACATTTCTCAACGATCGTATATTACCTCATATGTACGTAATACAATAGATTCCATACTACTTGGATCATTATCGATCGGTTAATTAGCTTTTGAATACGTATATTACTAGACGAGATATATATTCAAGATGAAGAACCATTAATATATAGGATTTGATTAATTAAATTACTCAAAAATTCTATATGTATGTAATACAACGTATTTAATATTATTGTTATGTTAGTAAATAATAATATATATAAAAATTAATTATATATTTATTTTTTTAAAAAAAATTAACCTCATGAGGTGGGTTTTATCAAAATATATAAGAACAAATTTGTCACGACCTGAAACTGGGCCATGATGGCGTCTACATAACCCCTCAGTAGACAAGCCTAACCTAAACACGCGGAAGATAGTAAATATTAATTTAAACTAAAGGCAAGAGGAATACATAACAAAAAGATAGGGTCAATAGCATATATATATATATATACCATCATACAAAATATACATAGGGAGGCCCGAAAGTGACCAAAAAGACAAAATGACACGAGAACCCACTTGGACCTGGTGTCACTAGTACAAGAGCGACTAAAGTAAGGAGTAGCTATACAACAGATGTTGTCTATCCAAAATACAAAATATAGACAGATGTACAAGATGGAAAGCATGTAAAGTCTCCAAAAGCGCCGGGAGCTCACCGCGATCCGAACAACAAAAGGTCTCGAACGACAGGAGATCAGCGAGGGTGGCACGTACTAGCTGCTACATCAGAAAAGAGATGCAGACTGTAGTATGAGTACCAAGACAATGGGTACTCAGTAGGCATCATAGGCCGAACGAGCGCAGAAAGATAATTATATATAAATAGATTACAGTAAAGCAGGTAACTATACAGGGATCCACCTAAATCTAGTTATAAAGCCGGAGACATGCCAATAAACCAACCAAAGAAAAGGAAAGGAAAAAACCATCAAGCCAACCAGAGTCAATCCACGTGCCAAAGCAAATGCAATGTGGTGCACGATGATGCATGTATGAATGCAATATAATATAAACCTGAAATATCGCATCGGGCGCCCAGAATACCGCATCGGACTATGCATATATATATATATGAAATAGTAACATACCAAAAAATAACACATTTGGGGTCCGGAATACCGCATCGGACTATAATATGTATATATGAGAGTAAAATACCCAGAATAACACATCGGAGATTTGGAATACCGCATCGGACTATAAATATGTATATAAAAATAGTAGTTTCTCCTTTTCCTTCAAAAATCCCATAGTAATACTCAAAGTAAGTTTTATTTAAGTCCAGAAATCTCCACAACCGTAGTAAAGCCTCGTTTCAAACCAAAAACCTTTGAAAATTATTTCCATGTTGTACCAATGATATGCCATGCGATATGAGTATGAATGTCAACAAACAGAGGAAAACCATGCCATCAGATCAAACAGAGAATACCCTCAAAACCAAGAGAACTAACCTAGAACTCCTTCCAAATTCTAGCCATGGCCTCGGGCCCATATTTACACACAATGATAGAATAAAGCGGTAAAGAAGAAATAAAAGCGAAGACCAATGGGAAAACTCTATTCTACCTCTAAAGCCTCCTAAAAACATGCTAAGGATTCTATACTAGTCACACAGAGGAAGCAAGCTCCTAGGCTAAGGATAACATACTGTTCTAGGCTAAAAAACCAAAATGGCCAATTAACATTATAAACAGGATTCAAGACTAAAGTCTATCTAAAAACCAACCTAGCATTCCAGTAACATACAAATATATATTATCTAACAAACTCAGTCTAACAGGTAAACCGTAACCTACCTCGAGGCCGAACTGCAAGCACGAAGCGTCACTCGAGTGCCTTTCCCTTCTGAAAATCCTCAGAAAGCTCTCACGCTATCAAGAACATAAACTAGGTGTCAAGACGAGAAGAATGACACCCATATTGGTATACGGAAAAATGGGACAGAAATTGGATCGAAAAAATGACCCTCGGGGCCCATGCAACGAAACAAAGAATAAAATTCACAAATATGCTTGCGGTGGGTTAAGAAACCCATGCCCAAAGTTTGGGCACGAACGGAGCTTGATTTGGGGCCCAAAATAGCCCCGAAGTGATAGTAATTTACGGAATTTAAATGGAAAAACTCAGAATCAAAGGAGGGAACCTACCTCGACAAGAGGAATACGTCACGGAGGTGAATTGTACAGATTTCCAAGCATGCAGCCCCTGGAAATCAGATTCCCACAAGGATTACCCCAACCTTAAGAATTAACAACAATGGAGTTTTAACGGGAGAATTACGAGAATAAACACGGAAGGAGGAGAGGGGTGACGAGGGAACTTACCGGATGAAAGACAATGAGCAGAGAAGCTAGAATTAAGAGCTTTGGAGCTTTACAATGGTATTTTTTTGGAATGAAAGGAAGAGAAATGAAGGTGAAGTTTTATATAACTATCAGGGGTCCTTCATCGCGATCGCGTTCGCGAAGAACAGTCGGCCCAACCATCGCGATCGCAATAGGCCAGGCCGCGTTCACAAAGAGGAAGCCAAGCCGAGTCCCAGCCGGCTAAATTGTAAACATGATGGAAACCCTTCGCAAATGTGATGGACAAGAAACCAGACCATTGCGAACAAGAAGGGATCCTCGCGATCGCGAAGAGCAAAAAGGGTATGCAACTTACTAGCAACAAGTAATTTCCCCAAGTCCAAAAACCTTTTGACGGACCCTCGGGATTCATCCGAAACCCCGTGAACACAAACCAACCATGCTACCCTACTAGAAATGGCATTCCGAACTTAAATTGAAATGACAAAACTCCCAACAGAGATAATTTTAATGAAAAGTGGGTCCTATGCCTAAAACTAACTCAGAACTCAAGACCCAAAAACAAGTTTGAAAGCCTCGAGACCCGAACCAAGGGTCCCCCTAGCCTAATGTTGATATTCCGGAGCTAACGACGCTGACATAATTCTCATCCGAGTTCTTCTTGTCCGAATGTTGACCAAAGTCAACCCTACCAGCCAAACTAGCTTGAAAACACACAAAGCAGCACAAAACCAAACTGAAAGCACTCAGACCCAAACCAATGGTCCCACTAGACCAAAATCCCCGTTCCAAAGCCAATGGAATTATCAAAATTTGATTCTGAGTGCATTTACCAAGAAAGTTGACCAAAGTCAAAGATTTTCCAACTTTAAGGCTAAAATAGGGAAATGGTTGTAACGACCTAACGAATGGCCCGGGCACCGAACCATCAGTCCCAAAAAGTCATAAATGACTTGTAGCCGCTGATGGAAAGCTTCAAATGCAGGAAAAGCACAGAAAATGAAAAATGACCCAGAGGGTCATTACAACATCCACTACTAATAGAACTTTCGTCTGCGAATGTTAGAAAAAGGATAGTACCTGAAGACTCGAAAAGACAAGGATAATAGGTCTGCATATCGGTCTCGATCTCCCAAGTAGCCTCTTTGACAGGACGATAACGCCACTGAACCTTAATTGACGGAATATCCTTGGACCTGAACTTCCTAATCTGCCTGTCCAAAATAGAAACAGTCTCATCCTCAAAGGCTAAGGACTCATCCAACTGAACCAACTCTAGTTGAAGCACGTGAGACTCATCTGGAATGTACCGCCACAGCATAGAAACATAGAATACCGGATGAACACTAGAAAGGGCAAGAGGCAAGGCTAACTCATAAGAAAACCCTCCAATACAATGAAGGATCTCAAATAGACCAATGAACCTCGGACTGAGCTTACCCTTCCTCCCAAACTGCATCATGCCCTTCATGGGCGATACCCGAAGGAACACACTGTCACCAACCATAAACTCAAGGTCTCAAACTCTCCAATCAGTATAACTCTTCTGCCTACTCTGGGAAGTACGAAGTCTATCTTGAATAACCCGAACTCTATCCATAGAATCACGAAGCAAATCGGTACCCCATGGCCTAACCTCGAAAGCATCAAACTAACCAACCGGAGATCTGCAATGTCTACCCTACAATGCCTCAAATGGAGCCATCTGAATGCTGGAATGATAACTATTATTATAGGCAAACTCTGCCAAAACTAAACAATGGTCTCACTGACCACCAAAATCAATAACACATGCTCGCAGCATATCCTCCAGAACCTGAATAGTATGCTCAGATTGGCCGTCTGTCTGCGGATGAAAAGTCGTGCTAAGCTCAACTCTAATACCCAACTCTCTCTGAATAGACCGCCAGAAGTGCGAAGTAAACTGAGTACGTTAGTCGGAGATGAAAGAAACTGGCACACCATGCAAACGAACAATCTCCCAAATATAGATCTGAGCCAACCTCTCAGAACTGTAGGAAGTCTGAACCTACAAAAAGTGGGCAGACTTCGTTAGCCTATTCATGATAACCCAAATAGCATAAAATATCCGCAAAGTATGTGGCAACTCGACTATAAAATCCATGGATATGCGCTCTGATTTCCACTCTAGAATGGGTAGCCACTGTGATAAACCAGCTAGCCTTTGGTGCTCAAACTTCACCTGTTGACAGTTCAAGCACCTGGATACAAAAGCTTAAATATGCCTCTTCATCCCACACCACCAGTAGTGCTTCATTAAGTCGCGATACATCTTAGCTGCCCCGAGATGAATGGAATATCTAGAACAATGAGCCTCCTTTAGTATTAATCTGACCAAGTCACCAACTCTAGGAACGCAGATACGACCCTCGATCCTCAGAACACCCTATGAATCTAAAGTCGCCTTCCTAGACTTACCACTCAACACCTTGTCACGAATGATCCTCAATCTCGCATCATCAAACTATTGTGCATGAATCTGCTCCAACAAGGAAGACCTAGCCTCAACACAAGCAAGAATACGGCCCGACTCAGAAATGTCAAATCGGACCAACCTATTATCCAAGGAGTGGATGTCCCAAGCTAAAGGTCGCTCCTCTATAGCTAAGAAAGCCAAGCTACCCATACTAACCGCCTTCCGGCTCAAGGCATCCGCTACCACATTTGCCTTGCCTGGATGATAGAGAATAGAGATGTCATAGTCCTTCAGTAACTCCAACCACCTACGCTACCTCAAATTTAGGTCCTTCTGGCTGAAAATATAATGAAGACTACAATGGTAAGTAAAGATCTCACAATGCACGCCATAAAGATAATGCCTCCACATCTTTTATGCAAAGACTACCAATGCTAACTCCAAGTCATGTGTGGGGTAGTTCCTCTCGTGAACCTTCAACTGTCTGGAAGCATATGCAATAACCCAGCCCTGCTGCATCAACACACAACCTAAACCAATACCTGACGCATCACAATATATAGTGAAACCCTGACCTCGACCGAAAGAGTAAGAATCGAAGCTAAAGTCAACAAGGCCTTGAGCTTCAGAAAGCTCGCCTCACACTCATCTGACCACTGGAAGGGAACATTCTTCTGAGTCAATCTAGTCAATGAAGCTGCTATCAAAGAAAATTTCTCCATAAACCATCTGTAATAACCTGCTAACCTGAAGAAACTGTGCACCTCGATAGGAGAAGTAGGCCTAGCCCAATCACGAACTGTTGTAATCTTTGCTGGATCTACCATAATCCCATTCTTGGACACCATGTGCCCCAAGAATGCCACAGACTCAAGCCAAAACTCACACTTAGTGAATTTGGCATACAACTGGTGGTCTCACAAGGTATGAAGTACAACTCTAAGATGCTGCTCATGCTCCTACCTACTCCTCAAATAAATCAGAATGCCATCGATGAACACAATCACAAACGAATTCAGGTAAGCACTAAACACACGGTTCATCAACTCCATAAATGTTGTTGGGGCATTAATAAACCCAAAAGACATGACTACAAACTCATAATGCCATATCAAGTCCTAAATGCAGTCTTTTGGATGTCCTCAGCCCTAATCCTCAACTGGTGATAACTGGACCTTAAATCTATCTTCGAGAACACTACTGCACCCTGTAGCTGGTCAAACAAGTAATCAATATGCGGCATTGGATATTTGTTCTTAACTGTCACCTTATTCAACTGTTTGTAGTCAATATACATACGCATAGACCTGTCCTTCTTCTTCACAAATAGAAATGGAGCACCCCACGGGGACACACTAGGCCAGATGAACCCTCTACTCAACAGATCCTAGAGTTGATCCTTAAGCTCCCTCAACTCAACAGGATTTATCCGATATGGCAGAATGGAAATGGTCTTGGTGCCCGGCTCGACATCGATACTAAAATCAATGTCTCGATCAGGAGAAAGACCAGGAAGATCAGAAGGAAACACATCTGAATACTCGCAAACCACAGGAATAGACTCAAGAGGAGGTGTGGTGGCACTAGTATCACAGACGTAGGCAAGATAAGCTAAGCACCCTTTCCCAACCAGTCATTGGGCGCTCAAAAAGGATATAACTCACCTTGGCATGTGGTTATCTGCTCTCTTCCACATAATAGGAGGGATACCAAGCATCCAAAGAGTAATGGTCTTGGCAAAACAATCCAAGACCGCATAATAAGGAGATAACCAATCCATGCCAAAGATCACATCAAAATCGGCCATATCCAGGACAACCAAGTCTACCCACGTGTCATATCCCAAGATAGTCACCACACAAGGCCAATTCACCTGATCCATTACTAAAGAATCACCTACTGGGGTAGATACATGCAATGTCATAGGCAAAGACTCACAAGCACACCCCAGATGAGTAGCGTAATAAGCAGATACATATAAGAATATAGACCCCAGATCAACTTGTGATCACAGCATTTAAAGCCTCAGCCTCTGTCCAGCCCGAAAATGCATACATGTGGCCTCGACTGCCATGACCACCTTACCTACCGGACTGAGGATCGCCTCTAGTACCATGTGGACCACCCTTACTACCTTCTAAACCACCTCTCGCTGGAGGTGCTGGAGCCCTGGAGGCCTAAACTAATTGATCCCATCACATAGGGTGATGTGCCGTCAGGCACTCTCTAGCAAAGTGGCCCATCTCGCAACACTCATAACAACCCCGACCCCATGTACTCCTCTATGAAGACCCAGCCAAATCAGAACGACCACCCCAGCCTGTTGACCCTGAATGACCACCTCATGGAGAAGGAACGATACTCTGGCTACTATGACCCTCAATAGTCTGTAATGTCGCCTGAATAGGCTGGCTCAGCTTGAAACACTGGTGATACTGACCTCTACCATAGTAGCCCCTACCACGACCCTGTGAATCGCTGAAACTTCCCTGATATCGGGGCCTCTTATCGCTTCCCCCTTGGGCCTCGAGATGTACACCCTTAATAGTACGGGTATGATCAACTATCTCAAGAAAAGACTCACCCGATGCTACCATACCCTCTGTAGCCAAGTGGAGATGCAAGGTCAGACCTCAAACAAACCGGCGTACTCTCTTATGCTCGGTAGGCAGAATCATAGTGGCGTGTCTGGACAACTGATGGAACCGAACCTCATACTTAGACACAGTCATGGAGCCCTGCTCCAAACCAGCAAACTGATCCATCAGATGCTCCCTCATGCTATGCGGCAAATACTTCTCTAGAAAAGCTGCTGAGAACTGACCCCAAGTAAGCGGAGATGACCCGACTGGTCTACAAGCAACATATGACCTCCACCACTATTTTGCTGGACAATCCAACTGAAACGCGGTGTAATCGGCTCCATAAGACTCAACTAACCCCAAATTATGTAACCTCTCCTAGTAGCTAGTCAGAAACTCGTGCGCATCTTCCCTAGAAGCACCTGAAAACCTCGGAGGACCCAATCTCAAGAACCTACCAAGCATCTTCTGATCCTCAGAAGACATAACTGGCACGACTGGAAGAGGGGGAGCAACTGCAGGGACCGGTGGTATCTCAAATCTAGGAGCCGCAGCAGCAGGCTATGCTCTAGAACCCTGTGTTGCCGCCTGAGCTGAATTTTGAGCCTCACCTCAAACTTGAGAACCAATCGGAGTGCTCGGCGAAGCTACTGGTGGAGCCATACCCTCGAGGAAACCCAACAGTCGAACCAAGGTGTCATGCAATACCGGAGTAGCCACAAAACCTGCTGGATGCTGGGCTGGCCCCATATGCTCTGGGTCATACTGAACCTCATCTACCCTAACCTCAGGCCCTGGTGATGGTAGTCTAGATCGGGCCCAAGCCGGCACCACAGCCCATGCCCAACCCCGACCTCTGGGTTGACCTCTGCCCCGTCCCCTAGCTGAGGCCCTAACTGCAAGTGCAGGTGCCTCATCCTAACCCACTCCAGATCTCATCCGAACCATCTGAAAAGGAGTTAAGCAAAGATACTTAGAAGTTGATCAAGTCAATAACCCACGACAAGGAATCAATAATATGACACATCTAGGAATATCCTATAGACTCTTGTAGATTGGATACGAACGTCATCGTACCGATCCACGAGACTCTACTAGACACTTTGCTCTTGTACTGGCAAGATCGGTGAACCTAGAGCTCTGATACCATTCTATCACGACCAAAAACTAGGCCATTATGGCATCTACATAACACCCCAGTAGACAAGCCCAACCTACACGCGAAAGACAGTTAATAATAATTTAAACTAAAGGCAAGTGGAAGACATAACAAAAATATAGGGCCAATAGCATATATATATACCGTCGTACCAAATATACATAGGGAGGCCCAAAAGTGACCAAAAAGACAAAATGATACGAGAACCCACCCAGACATGGTGTCACTAGTACAAGAACGATTAAAGTAAGGAGTACCTATACAACAGATGTTGTCTATCCAAAATACAAAATATAGACAGATGTACAAGATAGAAGGCATGTAAAGTGTCCAAAAGCACCAGGAGATCACCGTGATCCGAACAGCAATGGGTCTCGAACGACAGGAGATCAACAAGGGTGGCTCGTACTATGTGCTACATCAGAAAAGAGATGCAGAGTGTAGTATGAGTACCAAGACAACGGGTACTCAGTAGGCATCATAGGCCGATCGAGCGCAAAAAGATAATATATATAAATAGATTACAGAAAAGCAGCTAACTATACAGGGATCCACCTAAATCTAGTTATAAAGCCGGAGACATGCCAATAAACCAACCAAAGAAAAGGAAAGGAAAACAACATCAAACCATCCAGAGTCAATCCACGTGCAAAAGCAAATGCAATGCGGTTCACGATGATGCATGTATGAATGCAATATAATGTAAACCCGGAATACCATATCGGGCACCCAGAATACCGCATCGGACTATGCATAAATATATGAAATAGTAACATACCAAAAATAATGCATTGGGGGTTCAAAATACCACATCGTACTACAATATGTTTATATGAGAGTAAAATACCCAGAATAATGCATCGGGGGTCCAGAATACCGCATCGGACTATAAATATGTATATAAAAATAGTAGTTTCTCCTTTTCCTTCCAAAATTCCATAGTAATACTCAATGTAAGTTTTATTTAACTCCAGAAATCTCCACAACCGTAGTAAAGCCTCATTTCAAACCAAAAACCTTTGAAAAACATTTCCATGTTGTACCAATGATATGCCATGCGATATGAGTATGAATGTCCACAAACAGAGGAAAACCACGCCATCAGATCAAACAGGGCAAGAATACCCTCCAAACCAAGAGAACTAACCTAGAACTCCATCCAAATCCTAGCCATGGCCTCGGGCCCACAGTTACACACAATGACAGAATAAAGCGGTAAAGCGGAAATAAAAGTGAAGACCAACGGTAAAACTCTATTCTACCTCTAAATCCTCCTAAAAACATGCTAAGGATTCTATACTAGTCACACAGAGGAAGCAAGCTCCTAGGCTAAGGATAACATACAGTTCTAGGCTAAAAACCCAAAATGGCTAATTAACATGATAAACAGGATTCAATCCTAAAGTCTTTCTAAGAACCAACCTAGCGTTCCAGTAACATACAAATATATATTATCTAACTAACTCAGTTTAAAAGGTAAACCATAACCTACCTCGAGGCGGAACTGCAAGCATGAACCGTCACACATGTGCTTTCCCTTAAGAATAGCCTCAGAAAGCTGTCACGCTATCAAGAATATAAACTAGGTGTCAAGACAATAAGAATAACATATGTATTGCTATACGAAAAAATGGGCTGGAAATTGGGTTGAAAAATGACCCTCGGGTCCGGTTTAACAAAATAGAAAATAAAATTCACAGATATGCTCGCGGTGGATTAAGGAACCCATGCCCAAAGTTTGGACATAAATGGAGCTTGATTCGGGGCCTAAAACAGCCCCAAAGTGCTACTAATTTATGGAATTTGAACGGAAAAAACTCAAAATTAAAGGCGGGAACCTACCTCGACAACAAGAATACGTCACGGAGGTGAATTGTATAAATTTCCAAGCATGCAGCCCCAGGAAATCAGATTCCCACAAGGATCACCCAACCTTAAGAATTAACAACAATGGAGTTTTAATGGGAGAATTACGAGCATAAACACGGAAGGAGAAGAGGGGTGACGAGGGAACTTACCGGATGAAGGACACTGAGTAGGGAAGCTGGAATTAAGAGCTTTGGAGCTTTACAATGGTGTTTTCTTGAAATGAAAAGAAGAGAAATAAAGTTGAAGTTTTATATAACTTCCAGGGGTCCTTCATTGCGATCACGATAGGACCCCCGTGTTCGCGAAGAACAGTCGGCCCAACCATCGCGATCGCGATGGCCCAGGCTATGTTCGTGAAGAGGAAGTCAAGCCGGGTCCCAGCCGGCTACATCGCGAACGCGATAGAAATCCTTTGCGAATGCGATGGTCAAGAAACCAGACCATCGCATACGCGATAGGATCCTCGCGATCGCGAAGAGCAAAGAGGGTCTGCAACTTAATGCAGCAACTAGCAATTTCTTCAAGTCCAAAAACCTTCTGATGGACCCTCGGGATTCATCCGAAACCCCATGAACACAAACAAACCATGCTGCCCTACCATAAATGGCATTTCGTACTCAATGGAAATGATGAAACTCCCAACGGAAATCATTTTAATGAAAAGTGGGCCCCATGCCCAAAATCAACTCAGAACTCAAGACCCAAAAAGAAGTCCAGAAGCCTCGAGGCATAAACCAAAGGTCCCTCTAGCCCAAAATCAACATTCCGGAGCTAACGGTGCTGACAAAATTCCCATCTGAGGCTGTCTTCTCCAAATATTGACCAAAGTCAACCCTACTAGCCAAACTGGCTTGAAAACACACAAAGAAGCACAAAACCAAACCGAAAGTACTCAGACCCAAACCAATGGTTCTACTAGACCAAAATCCTATTCCGGAGCCAACGTAACTATCAAAATCTTATTCTGAGTGCGTTTACCAAGAAAGTGGACCGATGTCAAAGATTTTCCAACTTTAAGGCTAAAACATGGAAATGGTCATAACGACCTAACAAACGGCCCTAGCACCAAACCGTTAGTCCCAGAAAGTCATAAATGATCTGTAGCCACTGATGGAAAGCTTCAAACGCAGGAAAAACACGAAAAATAAAAACTGACCCGGAGGGTCATTACAAAATCACCAACTGTGGTCAGTAATAATTAACAAAAGAAAATGTTTTTTAATAGTGACAAAACCGTCCAAAAGGGATGATTTTTTTAGTAATAAAATTATATATATTTTATAAACCATCCATAATCTATTTTGTTTTTAACTATAATCTACCAAATGCAGTCGGTTTTGTCAATATTTTTTTTACCGGGAAATATTCTGACCATTTACGGTCAGAAAATCATTTTCTTGCAATTTTCTTTTAAGAAAACCGACCACGTTTGGTCAGTTTTATAGTTAAAAAAAATAATTATGACTAAAACCGACCACGAATTTGTGGTCCATTTTCTGTAGTGGGTTTTTCTATTTTTTTTAGTAGTGGCCTGTGCGAATCGCACGTCGCGGTGCACCAAGGTTAGTTTTAAATTTTTTATTGACCTATTCGTTGACTGACCTGACCTGAATACTGACCCAATGACTTTTCTTCTTCTTTTTCACTTTTAAATCTGCCAACTTCCTCTTCTTCTCCCATATTTCTCCCAAAAACTCTCCCAATTCTCTCTCAAAATCCTCCACAAATCCCTCAAACTTTCCCAAAACCTTCTCCTTCTCTCACCCAAACTCCCTCCACCGCCACCGCCAGTCACCGCCACTGTCATATCCGATCAAAGTGTTGGGTCACCATTGTTGCACCATAAGAAGCTCCAATTTTTGCTCACCTTCTCTTAATTTTCACTTGTGATAAGTTTCCCAATATAAAATACATGTTTTTATGATGATTGGGAACTCATATTGTGAAGCATGATCATTAGAATTTCCATGTTGATTAAGGGTGAGATCAGAAAATTTTGGGTCCCCAATTTTGGTTTGTATTATGGATTTTGTTTAGGATTAACTTGGTAGAACTTGTCCTTATGATGATGCATGTTTATTTTAGTAAATTTTTAGCTTAAAAATCTGTGCTTGGGGTGAATTCTGAGTAACCCACTTGTGAGTGATGCATAATTTGGCCCAATGATAGATTGAGTGACGTCATTCTTAAGGGAAAATCATCATCTTCATGAGGTTTTGTTAGAAAATAAGGTTTGGGGCTGAATTTGTTACTACTATTATGCCTATGTTCTTTGTTGAATATGCTTATTGTGTGTATGATTTTGGTTGGGAGGTTGAAATTGTTGCGAATAAATGTGCCTAATTTTGAAAAATTGGAGGTTTGATGTTCTCGATGATAGACGGTATAACATCCTTCTTCAAGGAAGTCGTTAAGTTTTTCTATTGATAGTGAATTATGTTAATGGATTCCGGGGAAGTCTAAGTACCCAGATGATTTGGTTCATATAATGCTTGGCCCTATTGTTTAAATTGTATGATTATTGGTATGGTGCTTGTTGCCAGGTGCATTCCACACGTATTGTTCTGTGAATCACATGCTTAATACACAAGAAGACAAGGGATTGAAAAATTCCATGTGTTTCAATGCGTGTTTTGCATGCGGAGCGAAGACCTCTACGTGCAAAACGCATAAGGCACTGCATGAGTATGAGAAAATTTGCCAGTTAACTAATTTA
The DNA here is from genome assembly GCA_003996215.1 of Jaltomata sinuosa. Classification (NCBI taxonomy): domain Eukaryota; kingdom Viridiplantae; phylum Streptophyta; class Magnoliopsida; order Solanales; family Solanaceae; genus Jaltomata; species Jaltomata sinuosa. The sequence goes on from QJPP01003526.1 coordinate 131,279, forward strand.
TGTGGCATAGGCCAGTGTGACGTGCACTCCTGCTGGTGAGAACTGCACGAGCCTTGGTACCCTAACCTAGAAGGCACTATAGGTTATTTTAGCTTGTGCGAAGCTTCATACGATGCGCACTTCTCCTGGTGCGGTCCACACGAGGTCTCACAATCCAGCAGGCACCTGTTTTGTTTTTCTCCTTCTTTGCATTCCATTCTTTTTGGTTTGTTACTTTTTTTTAGATTGGGTATAGATACATGGTTCCTGCTGCTAACCCCTATTCGGAGGAATATGTCTTCCAACAGGCGTCACCAAAAGAGGTGTACTACAAATAGAGCTTCAACATCTACAAATGTGGGGTTGCCTATGCAAGATGAGGGTCCTATTGAGTCTGAAATCTGATTTATCCTTGAGGGGATGAAGGCTTACTATCTTAAGTTTTTGGAAAACTGACCATTCTTTGAAGATAAAGGCTTTGATGTGGAAGCCTTTGAGGCTAAGTTCTCGAACATACCTCATCAGTTTCATATAAGAATATGGTTGCACTTAACAAAAATCCCCGATCCATATAGCCCTTAGTTGGTGCAGGAGTTCTATGCCTCATATCGGGAGAGACAAGACATTTTGAAGCATAAAGGGCCAACAAGCAAGCTCCCATGCCTTGATTCAGTTTTGGTGAGCGGCAGGGAAATAGATATTACTCCGGTGGACATTCATTTTGCCATATGGAATGATGGCCTTGTTATAGAATCACAATATTTGGAACATGTGGCTACAAAAGAGGATCAATACGAGTGGGTTGCCGGTATCATCGATGAGGGTACTCCCCTTTAGGCCATCTCAAAAGGGCCCATCTACCGATCAGATCTCAAGTTTAAAGCTCGGATGTGGTTAGATTTTGTATGCATATGACTTATCCCAACCGGGAACAAAACTAAGGTGACCATTCTTATTGCTTATATCATGACCAGCCTCCCACTACATGAAGGGGAATTCAATGCTGAATAACTCAAGTGGAGAGGTAGACATGAGTCCACCTCCATGGCCTTCTCTGTTCTCATAATCCTTCTGTGCTTCTAATCAAGTTGCCCTCGGTTTTGTTCAGTGGACACACTTAGCCAAGCTACTGGAATAGTTCAATTGTAAACAAGGCGATATAAAGATGCTCCGCATGTCAAGAAAAGATACCTTGCGCAAACTTCAAATGCAATAGGAGTCAATGCGGATGGTGAGGTTGTTACTCATGATCATGTGGACATTCCCTCCCCATCTCAAGAAGCATCAAACACCAACCAAATAGCTTCACAAGCCACATCTACTTCAGGTAACTTTCTTAAACTTGCTCACCTTGTTAGCCAGAATGAGGAACTCTTGCACAAGTTGGCTAAGGACATTCCAAGCTTGATTCAATCCGCCATCAAATCAGCCTTGAAGTTGATAGTGTCAAGTATGAGTAAGCTTTGTGCTAGGGTGGATACCATGGAAGTTGAGGTAGATGATCTTAGCCAAGTGATACCATATGTCAAACCAAAAATCTCTAATTGGGATCTTAATCTACCAGCCCTGAAATCAAATTCACCTCTAAGGAATGTTAGCACACCGGATGATTGGTGCACGAGTTAGGACCCAAATAATAATGAAGGTACATCCAAAATTCAAGCAGTTCTTGATGCACCATCAGCCCAGCAATATGTGGATCCTCCTGATTCACTTGTACTTGAATGGAGGCGTCTACCTAGGCCAAGTTGGGCTGCACTGCCACTTTATTATCATGAATTGATGACCGTCGAGGACAGATGGTTCATGGATGACCCTTTTTGTCACCTTAAGCTGCCATAGGACCCTGCAATACCCCCATCAGCGGGTTTTTAGACAGATCCAACACATGCCTACATTCCCCCGCCATCCCCACCTCAGCCCCAAAGGACCCACTCCCAAGTGTATGAACAAAGACGTCGTCATCACCATTAGTATCATCAGGGAGTTTTTGCATTCTCATTTTTATAATCTTATTTGTGCATCGAGGGATATGCTTACTTTAATTTTGGGAGGTTTGGTCTGTAATTATTCACCTTATGACATTGCCCTTGCTGGGCCTTTTTCTTTATTTTAGTTTTGTGATTAGTGCTTGTGCCTTCACCGGGCTTGATTTTTAAATTTTAATTGTGTGCCGAGTTAGTCTTACATGATTCCATTATCTCGCTACCCATGCCTTGAAAATGCACTAAGGGCCTATGTCGAGGCTTGTTTTTCAAATGATTCATGAGCGCGCAAATTTTGTAGTCATCTTGTTAATAGTAGTTTAGCAATAAACTCCGAGGGTTTTCTTAATACCACAGGTTTTTCCCAGAGAGCAAAATGTTTTCTTTATTTTCTTTTATTTTCGTGTCGAATCGGTTGGTGTTTCCCTATGATATATTGAGAGGCAACTTTCTTAAGGAAAATGGTCAAGTCTTAGTTTTAATTTGAGTCCATGCTTTGCTTGTCTAGAAATTGACCCACCAAAAAAAATTCTTGGCAAGAATTTTTTGGAAGTAAAAGGAAAGAGGGAAAATAATTTTTTGAGGAAAACATTCTCTTGTCATGACTTGCACACTCTCGGTTTGGCTTGATCGATTCACAAATGAGTGTGTAATGAACTCGGAATAGCTTGTCAAAAGTCATTTATCCCATTGATTTTGAGATGAATGTGGAGAATTCTTGTGGCATGATGCCTTGTGTGGTGAGGCTATAATTTGATTCTTGTGCATCTGTTTCATCTAGAACTTGTCCCGAATATGATTCAAGGCAAAATTCTAGATGTGACTGAGCTTGAAAGATGATTTTAGGACCTTTTTGAATAACTAATTCACCTAAATGACTTCCCTTGACATCAATCCTAGTGAACCCCTTTGAGCTTTTGATTGTTCTTTGGCACCTTGTTTGACACCTTGACCTTTTTGGAACCTCTATCTTGGCACCCGTCCTCCCTAATGTCTTGAAAAGCCTAAGTTTGGGGAGGAATGAATTGACAACATAGGCAAAATCCTATGTTTGGGAGTGTATGTGCTTAATGTGGAGAAGAAAAGGAATGTATTTCAAAGTGCAAGGTAGCACCTTATGTTTGAATTTAAAATTGCTCCAAAAGACCATTGCAATGAGCAAAATGATTTGTAAAATAATTGGTGCTATCAAATGAAGGTGATGAAAGGAGTTTGAATGATCAACATTAAAAGGGAAAAGCTTGGGTTGTGTGAGGGAGAAATAAGGTGAAGTCAAAGTTCAAAAATGTGGGCGGTGTTCAAAATGATAGGAAAGAGCATTAGGGAGGTTTAGTCAGTTGAGCCAAATGCAATCCTCACCTTAGCCTTATCCAATATAGTAACGCGCAAGTTCTTAGTGATTCCGAGCTTGGCCACTCTACGTTAGTGGCGATCTACATGAAGGGCAAGCCTATGGTTTGACATGTATGCACTTGAACTTCGTTGAGATAGTGAGAATCTTTGTGGTTCTCTTATAATCCCTTGTATTGTAAAATGCATTATTGTGAGTGGGATTCTCTCTTGTGGTGAGTGGAATCAAGCACTCGAATTGAAACATGAAGTCTCTATTTCAATTGAGAGGAATGAATGATACAAGTTGTGTGGCGAATCTCGAGCCAAACCTTGATGGTCCATGCCAATGACTTGAGAAGCTTAATATCTTGTTTTGAATGACAAATTCCCTTGATTTTAAATGGGAAACAGAGTCCTTTTGAGAAGATTTTGAAATGATCAATTTCCTTGATAATATGGTGGTTCAAATTGAGATGAGCATTGTAGTTGAGTCTTTTGTTTGAGTCTTTTTGTTTATTATTTTTCTTAAGTTTTAGAATAGATTAATCTTGTGTACCTTGATTGAGTTTTAGAGCATAATTCATTCCTTACCTTGTGAGTATCTTGCTTGAGGACAAGCAATAGTTCAAGTTTGGGGATTTGATAAGTCGGTAATCTACCAACTTATTGAGCCTTTAATCATGAATTATTGCTATGTTTTGATGGGATTTAGAGGTTCTTATGACCTTTATTGATATGAATGTAGGTAATCTTGGTCAAAGATAGAAAACACGGAATTGGACCCAAAAGAGCTCAAAAGGAGTCGAAGTGTGAAAGGATCAAGTGAGATAAAGATTCTGCTGACAGCCACCGTGCGACACGCACAAGGCCAAGTGCGAACCGCACCCTGCTTTGCATGACGACTGAAGATCGGCCAAGTCACTGGTTTGCTTGTGCGAAGTTGTGCGACGCGCACAACGTGACGTGTGAATCACACATCATGGCGCACAACTCCCGAGGGGAAATTTTGTCTACTTTTGTGTGACGAATTAGGAACATTCTAAAACCCAATTTAGGCATAGTTTTGAAGAGTTTTAAGTTTTTGAGCAAGTTTCTCTCCCAAGGAAAGATAGGTTTCACTCTAATCTCTCAATCTTGAACCTTTTTTTAAAATTAAAATTGGGCGGAGGCCCATTTATTAAAATCAGTACAACAATATGTACACAAAAGGCCAGGTCCAATAGTGACATGGCCCAAACAAGTAATAAATCAAAGCAGACAACAAAAGGTCCCTTAGTTCCAAATAGGAAACCCTACACAAGCCTCGTCGTCTTCACGCTCTTTCCAATGACGCTCTTGCCTTAGTCTCCATCCTGAACCTTGGATTCATCATACTTGTAAATTTGAGCTTGGATATTGGATTTCTTACTACAATTAATGAAAAGGAATTTGAATTTTCCTATGGGTATACTTTCTTCTTCCTTTAGAATGAGTGGCTAAATCTCCTTGTCTAGGGATGTGTTTATGGTGGGTACTTGATTAAAGGGTATGGGTCTTTCTTATTTGTGTTTATAATTGCTAATATGATATAGATCTAGTGATTTCATCATATTTTAACTCTAAAATTGGTGGTTGCAAATATTGATTTAAATTACTTGATTATGTTCTTGCTTGAGAAAGGGGTTTATAATTTTGGATGTGAAATCGCTAGTGGATACTTGGGATTCCACCTAGATTGAGGCTAGAAATAGCTCAATTCGCCAAAAACACTCATTTAAGGGTCTAAGCTAGAGATAGTGTGACCTCCCCAAGCCTATATTGGTTGGTTAATGGTAAAAATCATGGTGCTTGAACAAAGACCATTGGATAAATGATTGTGAGATCAAAAGATTAACATTCATGCCTAAAACCAATGTTACCTTCACGACCCAATTTCTCGGTCATGATGGCACCTACAACCTCCCAGTGGCAAACTAATCCACGTAGCTCGGAACAATTACTAATGGGTTACTATCTAACAAGCAAATGGAAGAACGGTAAATAAGTATGCGGAATTAGGGGAAATAAGTAACGAAAAGGGACAACAGGAATACATATATACCTATATGGAAGCTAAACCAAATCCAAAACCTGGTATCATAGTATAAGAGACGAAACTACATCAACAGAGTACAAAGGATCCAAAAAGGAGATATACATATATTTTTGAATGATAAAGGAGTACATAATGCAGAAGATGAACTAAAAGCTAAGATCCGGTAGCCAAGAGCTCACCCTCAGTCTCGTATAGTCTAAAACACCTAGCACGAGGCAGCACAGTCAGCGGCGAGAACACACACTCGAATTTGTACCAAAAGATGCAGAAGTGTAGTATGAGCACCAATCGCAAAGCAACGGGTACCCAATAAGTATCATAGGCCGACTGGGTGCATATAAGATATAAAAGCAATAATGTAGCAGAAAGGAATCAAGTAGTCAGAGAAATAATGAACAAGCACATGGAAGCTAGCACAGAAAGAATACAAGGAAACAACTGTCATGCTAGGCTAGCTAATAGAACTATACATCACAGAACACAGGTGAAGGAAGAAGGAACACACCTGGGGTCTATGCAATAACAATATATAAAGAGAGTTAAGACAAGTCGATATATCGGTAACCTCAAGTAAAAAGGGAAGGAGGAAAGGAAAATAACAATAACACATTTGAAAACAAGATTAAAACCAAGTCATGCTAGTAACACCATAATCAGGATCAATATCGTGATAGAATAATAATAAATAAAAGTCTACCTACAGTCCCATGGGCGCCCATACACCCGAGGAACATATACAAGTGAAAATAAACCCTCTGACATCCCATTCTACCAGAGCGCACACTGAGAAAACAACAAACAAGGGTGGATCCGAACACAATATGCATGATGTGATATGATATGCTGAAACCAAGTGATAGTAATATCGTATGGTATCCTCTCTGGTACGTAAAAGGCCCAATAGATGCAGGATCCATGGAAGGGATTCCCCTGAGTACCTCAACTCCTCCGTAAACCCCTCTTACGGCACTCATAGAACGTAGCCCTTGGTCTTGATCGGCAAGGTCCATGGAGGTCTACTCGTAAACCACATACTAAATCTCATAATCTCAATATAACAGTCCAGAGTGTAGTCGGATCCAAATAAGTCACCAGACCTCAAAATGCGCACTCGGGGTTTTACCCGGGTCTAAATCAGTGAGTCAAATCTCAAAAATCCAACAAGGATGCCCGAGTATAACAAGGTCTAAAACAGTAGTAAAACCAAGTTGTTGCTCAGTCCGACCGAGTCTAGTACCATTTCAAGTCAATAGGAAATCAATTCTAGCACTACGGCCCAGCCGAGTCTAGTATAAGTATGAAAATAGTTATAAAAATCATCTTTTTAATTCTTTCTTACCCCAAGAAGATCCATGAAAATAGTTTTAACCTTTATTAACTATTTTTACAGAAAATGGGCTCTTGGGGCCATGCAACGTTTAGAAAACCATCAATAGTAGGCCCAAAGCCAAAACCATAGTAAAACATGTGAAAAACTTTTTTATATGAATGATAATGGCTTGGTCAAATACTAGCAGTAGCCCAACGGCTCACAATCAACCTATCGGCCCTGCACAGGATCCAATCGCTCTACAACAAACATAACCAGCTCTATAATAACAGTATCATGTCCGGGTCTCACGAACATTCCCAAATAACCCACCATCTATGGTCCAGAGTCAAAACAAGGCCACACAGGACCACAAGGGGGTTACTGTCAACTACAAGGAATACTACAGTCAATGGAGCGAAAATAAGATGGATATGAAGAAGAGGACAAGGTATGGGGTACCAAGATAATAAACCCAAACCAAGGATGCTAATTAGTACAACTATATCTTATATATGCAAAGTCTAAAAGAGTTAAATCGTAACCTACCTGTCATCCGATGAGAAGCTGCTAGAACGATTATGTCCAAGCCCGAACCACTCCGAGAAGCTCCGAAACAAAATCAAACTCGAATTCGGTCTTGAATAACTTGACGTAGATAATTGATTTTCTTTCGATGACCGAATATTGCGTTGAAATATATTTTCCACCTAAACACTCTTATGAGTTCAAAAATAATGAGCATAAAGTAGCATCAGGATGTCGCTTGGTAAAAAGCAAAAGAATGGAAAGATGTTGAATGTTGATAACTTATTTGAATCAATTGAATTTTATAGAGGCAAAGTCACATTTAACAAAACATGTTATGTCATACAGCTAAGCCCACCACGTGGCTTATTTTTTTATTGTCCACTCCCACCACTTCCACGTGGAAGTGGAGTGGCAACACCCAAATTGATATTATCCCAATATGTATGCACTCGGATATTGCATTGGTTCATGGTAATATATATATAATATTTTAAATATATCATAATGAATAGAAAATTATTTTAAATAAAATCTATAATATTATATTAATAATTTTCAATATAACTCAGTTTACTCTCTCCGTTAAAATATTAATAATTTATAAAATTCTTATAAAATAAATACATACATAAATATATCATAACAAAAGTATTTTTTTCATAAATATTTAAAACATTTTTAGAAAAATAAAACTTTTTACCAAATTCAACTTTTAAATCAGATATTTTCAAATACGTGCGATGTTAATAAAATTCTCAAACTTAGGCTCGCAAGCCTTAGATGTGATGAAGGACAACCTTAGAACACCTGGGGTGTTACATCCTCCCCCCGTTAGGAACATTCATCCTCGAATGTGAAATAGAACGCATGATTTTGATAACTCAACTCTTAAGACTCATCTCTAAAAGAGGGGAACGACCATAAAGACTAAACGAATGGCCAGGTCAACAAACCACCAGTCCCAGCAAGCCATAAATGACTTGGGGCCGCTACAGGTAATATCTAACAGTACAAGGAAAGCATAAACGCGGGAATGACTGAAAGGGTCATTACATCATCCACTACCAAAAAGGACTTTCATCCTCAAAATTCAAGGACAAGGAAGTACCTGAAGGCTCAAACACTTGTGGATACTGAGCCCGTATATCTCTCTCGGTCTCCTAGGTAGCCTCCTAAACTAGACGGTGCCTCCACTAAACCTTTACAATCGGAATCTCCCTAGATCTCATTCTCCTGACATCTCTGGCATAAATAGCTACCGGCTCCTCAATAAAGGCTAAACTCTCATCCAACTGAACTGAGTCCCACTGTAACACATAAGACTCATCTAGAACATACCATCACAACATCGACAAATTGAAAACTGGGTGCATAGCTGAAAATATCATAGGCAAAGTTAACATGTAAGCAACACTGCCAACCCTCTAAAGAATCTCAAATGGCCCTATGTACCTGGGGCTAAGTTTGCCCCGCCTACCAAATCTCATCATGCCCTTCATGGGTGATACATGGAGGAACACCAAGTCACTAACACTAAACTCCAAGGCACGAAATCTATGATCAACGTAGATCTTATGCCTGCTCTGAGCTGCCCAAAGTCTGTCCTGAATCACTAGTACTAGGTCTAAGGAATCACAAAGCAAATTTGTACTCTGCGGCCTAGACTCCAACCTGTCAAACCAACCAACCATCAATCTGCAATGCCTACTTTACAAAGCCTCAAAAGGTGCCATGCCAATACTCGAATGAAAACTATTATTATACGCAAACTGGGTCAAAGGCACAAACTGAGCCCAAGAACCTCCAAAGTCAAGAACACATTCCCGAAGCATGTCCTCTAAGACCTGAATAGTCCTCTCGGACTGGCCATCTATCTGAGGGTGGAATGCGGTATTAAGATGAACCTCTGTACCCAAATCTCGCTAAAAGGACCTCTAAAACTGAGATGTGAACTGAGTGCTGCAGTCTGATATGATAGAAACTGGGACCCCATGCAACCAAACAGTCTCATGAAGGTAGATCTGACATAACCTCTTTGCACTGTAAGTAGTCTGAACTAGAAAGAAGTGTGTTGCCTTAGTCAGCCGATCGACAATCATCCAAATAGAGAAAAACCCTTGAGAAGTATGAGGCAATCTAACTACAAAGTCCATAGTGATCCCTTCCCACTTCCACTAAGGAATGGGAAATCATTTTATCAAAACACTAGGTCTCTTGTGCTCGAATTTCACCTGCTGACAGTTTAAGCACCGAGACATAAACTCTGCTACATCTTGCTTCAAACCACTCCACCAGTAAAGATGTCTCAAATCTCTGTACATCTTAGTTGCACCAGGATGGATGGAATATCTAGAACAATGTGCCTCACAGAGAATCAACTAAATCAAATCACCAACTCTCATAACACAAAGACGACTATCAAACCTCAGAACAACATCTGAATCTAGAGTAGCCTTACTGGCCTCACCCTAAATAACCTGATCACGAAGGTCACATCAATATTGATCCTCGAACTGACGGATCTGAATCTGATCAACCAAGGTAGAATGGACGTCAACACTGTCAAGAACCCTGCTAGGATCCGACAAGTCAAGCTTAACAAAACGGTTAGCTAAGGACTAGATGTTCAAGGCCAATGGTTGTTCTGAAACTGAAAGTGAAGCTAGGCTACCCATACTTACCGCCTTTTGGCTTAAGGCATCCGCTACCACATTTGCCTTTCCTCGTTGATACAGAATAGTGAAGTCATAGTCCTTCAGTAGCTCGATCCATATCCTCTGCCTTGACTTCAGCTCTCGCTAACTCTTAATGTATTGAAGACTACGATGATCGGTGAAGATCTCACAGTGAACCCTATATAAGTAGTTCCTTCAAATCTTGAGCACGAAGACTACCACCGCCAACTCTAAGTCATGAGTGGGGTAGTTGTGCTCGTGAACCTTCATTTGTCTCGATACATATGATATCACATGACCCTATTGCATCAATACATAACCCAGAACAACCCCTGAAGCATCATAATATACAGAGAAACTTTGATATTAAATTGGCTAAGTCAACACTAGTTCTCAAGTCAACGAGGCCTTAAGCCTCTGAAAGCTATTCTTGCATTGAGCTGATCATTGAAATGGGATATCCTTCTTTGTCATCCTATTCAAAGATGCTGCTATGGAAGAAAACCCCCTCGATGAACCTCCTGTAGTACCCTACTAACCCAAAAAAGCTATGAACCTCAGTAGGAGTAGTAGGTCTAGGCCAATCAAAAATTGTTGATCTCTTACACGGGTCCACTCTAATCCCATCCTTGGATATCACGTGTCCTAGGAATGCAACTGACTCAAGCCAAAAATTGCACTTTGAGAACTTGGCATAAAGTCGATGATCTCTCAAAGTCTGGAGTATAATCCTCAAGTACTGCTCATGCTCATCTTTACTTTGCGAGTATATCAAGATGTCGTCTATGAAAACTATCACAAATGATTCCAAATACGGGCCAAACACCCTGTGCATCAAGTCCATGAGAGCTACGGGGGCATTAGTCAACCCAAAAGACATCACCAGGAAATCATAGTGTCCATAACATTTCTTGAATGCTATCATAGGGATGTCCTTTGCCCTAATCCTCAACAAGTGGTAGCCTGACCTCAAATCTATCTTCAAAAACATGATTGAACCCTAAGGATGATCAAACAAATCATCTATGCATAGCATCGGATACCTATTCCCCATAGTCACCCTATTCAGCTGCCGATAATCAAAACATATCCTCCTCGACCCATCTTTCTTCTTCATAAACAGAATAGGAGAATCCCAAGGCTATACACTCGGCCTAATAAAACCTTATCTAACAAGTCCTGAAGCTGCTCCTTAAGCTCCCTCATCTCAGTTAGAGTCATACGGTAAGGAAAAATGGAAATGGGCCAGGTGCCCAGCTCTAACTCGATAGCAAAGTGAATATCTCTCTCAGGTGGAAGGCCTGGAAGGTCGGTAGGGAACACATCTAGGAAATCTCTAACCATATGAACTGACTCAGGGGAAGAAGGGTCGGCACTAGTATCTCGTACATATGCTAAATAAGCCAAACACCCGCGGAAAATCAACTTCCTAGCCAGAAGACAAGAGATGATACCAAATGGTGCACGACTGACAGAACCCTACCACATATTGAGGATGCGCTGAGCAAGGCTATGGTAATGGTCTTGACATAACAATCCAAAATTGCACGGTGAGGGGATAACCAGTCCATGCCCAAAATCACATCAAAGTCTAACATATCAAGAATCATCAAGTCTGCCCAAGTCTCAATATCTCTAACAGAAATAATACAGGATCTCACAATCTGATCCACTACTAAAGAATCTCCTACTAGGGTCGAATTAGATACTAGTAAAGATAACGACTTACTAGCCAACCCCAAACAAGGCAAATAGTAGGCAGAAACATATGATCAAGTAGATCCAGGATCAAATAAAGCCAACACTGACTGGCGGCATACAGAAATCATACTTGTGATCACAGCATTTGAGACCTCTACCTTCGGTCTACCAGGGACCGCATAAAATTGATGATGATGACCACCTGACCGACCACCATCCCTACCAACTGTCCTGCCATGCTAGGACCCATCTCTAGCCTGACCACCACCACTTCTAGCTGGTTGCTGAACCGCATGAATAGGTTGAGCCGACTGAGCAGTTGGCTGAACTGTACCCCACTAGGGGAAATCTCTAGCAAAAAGCCCAATAACACTTCACTTATAACAAGCCCTTGATGGCCTAACTATCGAGACAAACCAGCTGAACCTGTGTGGCCACCATGGCTTGATACCACTGAAACTGAACTCCTCAGAGTCTGAACATTGTAACCCTGCTGGCTACTTTGTCCCTGCTCAAACTGACAAATACCAGAAGCCTGAAGTGAAGCCTTAACTGGTCGACTAGACTGACCCTGGTATTGTTGTGGCTGATAACCTCAACCCCACTAGCCTATACCTCTACCACTGTGATGGGAACTACTGTAGCTACCCTGGTGATGGGGCCTCTTATCCCTAGACCCAAGATCATAATGGTGAAAATCCTCCACAGTACGGGCATAATCTGTGATGGCCTGAAATGATCGACCACCAGCAACCAATGTCTCAGATAGTTGTCTATGCTCTGTCCGCAACCCCCAAATAAACCTATGGACTCTATCAGGCTTTGTAGGCATGATCATATCCCCAAATGAAGAAAGCTGGTGGAAACGAGTCTCATACTCAGATACGGTCATAGAACCCTGTATAAGTCTGGTAAACTAATCTCTGTAATGATCACGATCACTCTAGGTTAGAAACTTAGCCATAAAGGCCTCATGAAACTTTGACCAAGATAACAGGGGAGACTAAGATGGTCTATAAGTGTCACGCCTCAAGGTTACCCCCTAGACGTAACACGAGACTTAGGACCACAACTTCCCCAAGCTAACTCTTGGTCATAGCATTCTAAGCATAACAAAAGATAATCGAAAGCATAATAGATAAATTCGGAATCACATAAATGGATAATCAAGTTAAATAGGAATACAAATTCCAGAAAGAGACTCAAAAGCTATCTATATCTGAAAAGCCTCTACTCCTGACATAAAGAGTTGCTAGGACAAGACCCTAGCTAACTCAAAGTGCAGAAAATAAAATAGCTAACACTGACTAAGAACATAACTAGTCCTCGACCTAAGAGGACTCACCAACAGTTGACAGAGAGTGGCTTGGGAGCTTTAGCCACGGGTCTGAGAAGGGACACCTAAATCTGCATTATCAAAAGATGCATCACAAGATATGCGTCAGTACTATGGGATGTACCAAGTATATGAGATATGCATGAACATGACAAAACATGCTAAGTATGCTTTAACAATCGAAATCATGTTTTAAAGGTAAAACTGGATGCAAATGACTCTATGAAATTCCACAAGCTAAAAACATGATCATAAACAAAGAGTCTGAAATCTGAGTAAGAAACAAAACATTTTAAAGTATAAACTGTTTCTGAGGGAGGTTCTCTAACCGACATAGACCATGTGAGTTATATGGAATCTGATGTATACGCCCCATCGAGAGGACCCAATATACCTTGACAGGGTATAAAGGCATGATTGTGGCATGATCACTAAATTTGATGCCCAATATAAGGGACTTATAAACCTATAGGGGCACGTAGTTCTGGGACTAAGGGTACTCTCACCCTTTCCAACTCGATGCTAAATACTAATCCCAAAACATACATTTAACTCATAATACTGGGGCATATCTGATGCCAAAACTGATCATATCTGATGACATGTCTGATGCCAAAACTATTTGAAAAGCAATAAGACATATTTGATGCCATGCAATTCAAATTCATACATTTAAAGACTTAGCATAGCCATAATTCCAATCATGCTTTACCATTCTAATTTCATACTTGAAGAAATAGGCATGCAATTTCTTAAACACAAGAAAGGTCATGATATCTAATCATGTCAAATTTCTTTTGAAAATATGCAATTCAATGGGATCATGCTATAAAGCAACTTTAATGCTTGGTCTTTTAAAACCAATGGAGGAATCATGATCAAATCATAATTAAGCAATAATAAACCATGAATTTAAGCATAGAAGCTGATTTCATAAGTTTTCCCCAATTTAGATCAAAACCCTAATTTCACAAGTTCATAAATCAATTTTAGAATTGGGGGTTTTAAGCACAAGGGTGAAAGGAACTTATTGTTTGAATACCCACATACCTTGATTGGAGTTAACCCACTTGAAATTGAAAAGATTAGGAGACTTGGACTTGGAGCTTGAGACCTTAAGCTTGAGAGAGTTCTTTTCCTTTTTGGGGGATGAATGAGGTAATGGGGAGGGACTTAGGCTAATAGGGTTGGAAATCATGCTAAAAATTGTCAAAATGACCTCACTTAGGAGTTAAAAGGGTGGGTAATGACTGAAATACCCTTGGTACTTAATTAAGAAAAAGCTGATTTAAAACCCGGCTATAGGTTCCACGGGTCACTTCCACGAACCATAGAACTAATCATGGCTCATGGACTGGAGTCGTAGTTCCTGAGCCAAAGTTTCAGGATGCAGATGAGTTCCTACGACTCAACAGGATGACCCGTAGAAACTTCTACGAGATGAGGAACCAATTCGTGGTTTCAGGGAAAATAAAAACTCTTTGTATGAGTCCCACGGGTTGGTTCCATGACCCATGGAAGCTTCCACGAACACTGAGACTGACTCGTGGTTCTCGGACCTGAGGGTGATCTGCAGGTCTAGAATCATGAGCCCTTTCCATGACTCGTGGATCTTTCCACGGCTCGTGGAATTGACTCGTTATCCCTGGGAGTTCAAAATTTCAGCAAGTTTTCTGAGTTTAAAAGTTGGATCGATTTTCGGGGTGTTATAATATCTCCCCCTTAGGATCTTTCATCCTAGAATGAAGACTAAGCAAGGGAAACTGAAGAGAAAATAGCCCAACCAGCAACAAAACATTGAAATCAAGGAATAAACATGAAAATGAACTTTTCAACTTAAAACATGGTTAAATCAACTTCGAAAACATGAATGCATGCTAGGATCATGAGAGTAACTAATGGAATAGGATCGGAGGAACATACTAAGGATGAAACTATTACCTCAAGCTGGAACGGAATCGGAAGGAAAGAGATGAGGGTACTTGGCTTTCATGGCTGATTCTGCTTCCGAAGTAGCTCCTTCAACAAGCTGATTTCTCCAAAGAACTTTTACCAAAGCGACTTCTTTGTTTCTCAACCTCCGAATCTGACGATCAAGGATTTCTATGGGGACCTCCTCATAGGTGAGACTATCCTTCACACCTACATCCTCCAAAGGAATAATCAAGGTCGGATCACCAACACACTTCTTCAATAAGGAAATATGGAAAACTGGATGAACCGCTTCCAAATCCGATGGCAAATCCAACTCATAAGCAACCTTACAAACCTTCCATAGAATCTGATAAGGACCTACAAAATGGGGACTAAGCTTCCCTTTCTTGCCAAATCTCATCACACCCTTCATGGGTGACACCTTTAGAAAAACCAAATTATCAACTTCAAACTCTAATTCCCTTCTTCTCACATCCGCATATGATTTATGTCGACTCTGAGCGGTCTTCAACTTTTCCCTAATAAGCTGAACCTTTTTATGGTATCATGCACCAAATTTGGGCCAATCAAAGCTGCCTCACCTACCTCAAACCAACTGATAAGATATCTACACCTCCGACCATAAAGTGCCTCATACAGAGCCATCTGGATGCTAGAGTGAAAGTTGTTATTGTAGGCAAACTCGATAAGAGGTAAGTGATCATCCCAATTACCTTTGAAATTGATCACACAAGCTCTCAACATATCCTCTAAAGTCTGAATAGCACGCTCTGCCTGGCCATCTGTCTGAGGGTGAAAAGTGTACTAAGATTCACCTAAGTACAAAGACCTCTCTGAAATGATCTCCAAAACTGAGAAGTAAACTGAGTACCCCTATCTGAGATGATGGATAAAGAAACACCATGCAAATGAACTATCTCCCGTATGTAGAGTCTGGCATAATCGTCTGCTGAGTCCGTAGTCTTAACAGCCAAGAAATGGGATGATTTAGTCATCCGGTCAACAATCACCCAAATCAAATCATGTTTCCTTCGAGTACGAGGCAAACCTGTAATGAAGTCCATATTGATCGCTTCCCACTTCCAAGTGGGAAGGTCAATATCCTGAATCATTCCACCTGGTCGTTGGTGCTCTACCTTCACTTGCTGATAGTTGGGACACTTAGCCACAAAACTGGTTATGTCCCTCTTTATACCATTCCAACAAAAGACTTCTCGTAGATCATGATACATCTTGGTGGCACTGGGTTGGATGAAATATCTAGAACTATGAGCCTCAGTAAAAATCTTCTGGCATAACCCATATATATCTAGCACACATACTCGACCCTGATAACGAAGTACACCATCTCCCCCTTGGGAGAATACCTCAACCCTTTGCTGATGGACTGCAACCTTAATCTGAAGTACAATGGGATCACTGTCTTGCTTTGCCTTCACTTCTGCTACCAAGGATGATTCGGAACCATTCTGAACAGTAACATCACATTCTGTCGAGTCCATAAGGTGAACTCCCAATCGAGCTAGCCTATGAACCTCCTTAACCAGTTCCTTCTTTCCTTCTTCGACTGAAGACACACTACCCATTGACAATATGCTAAGTGCATCTGCCACAACATTGGCCTTACCCGGATGGTAAAGCACACTCATGTCATAATCCTTAAGAATCTCAAGCCATCTCCTTTGTCGCAAATTCAATTCCTTCTAAGTGAACACATACTGAAGACTTTTATGATAGGTGAATACATCCACATGCACCCAATACAAATAATGTCTCCAAATCATTAAAGCAAAGACCACGGTTGCTAACTCAATATCATGAGTGGGGTAGTTCTTCTCATGAGTTTTAATCTCTCTAGAGACATAAGCAATCACCTTACCATGCTGCATTAAAACACATCCCAAACCAATCCTAGAAGCATCACAATACACAACAAAATCATATAGGCCCTCGGGTAGAGCTAACACTAGAGCTGTGGTCAATCTAGTCTTCAATTCTTGAAAGTTCTTCTCACACAAGTCGGACCACTAAAATTTTACCTTCTTCTGAGTCAATCGGGTCAAAGGGACAGCAATGGAAGAAAATCCTTCCACAAACCTTCTGTAGTAACCATCCAAACCCAAAAAGCTTCTAATATCAGATGGGGAAGTGGGTCTAGGCCAGTTCTCTACTGCCTTAATCTTTTGAGAATCAACTCGAATACCATCCCTAGTCATAATATGACCCAAAAATGCAACGGACTGCATCCAGAACTCATACTTGCTAAACTAAACAAATAACTACCAGTCCTTGAGAGTTTGCAATACAACTCTTAAATAGTTTGCATGCTCCTCCTCACTCCGAGAGTAGATGAGGATATCATCAATGAAAACAATCACAAACATATCCAGGTACTGTTTGAACACATGATTCATCAAATCCATAAAGGCTGCAGGAGCATTTGTTAGACCAAAAGACATCACAAAAAATTCATAATGACCATACCGAGTTCTGAAAGTTGTCTTAGGAATATCACACTCTTTAACTCAAAGTTGATGATAACCGGATCTAAGCTCGATCTTGAAGAAGAAACTAGCGCCCTGAAGTTTATCAAACAAGCCATCAATCCTAGGAATAGGATATTTATTCTTGATTGTCACCTTGTTCAACTGATGGTAGTCAATACACATTCTGAGGGAACCATCTTTGTTTTGCACGAATAAGACAGGAGCACCCCATGGACAAATGCTATGCCTGATGAAACCCTTATCAATAAGATCCTTCAACTGATCCTTTAACTTCTTAAGTTCAGCGGGAGCTATCCTATAGGAAGGAATAGAGATGGGATTCATAGCTGGAAGAAGATTTATCCCAAAGTCGATCTCTCGCTCGGGAGGGACTCCAGGTAAATCCTCGAGGAACACTTCTGGAAATTCATTCACAATAGGAACAGACTGAAGGGATGGGGTTTCGGACTCTTTGTTCATAACCCGCGCTATGTGATAAACATACCCCTTTGAAATCATCTTCCTAGCCTTAAGATAAGATATAAAATGACCTTTCGAGGAAGAGGGACTACCTTGCCATTCTAAGATGGGTTCATTTGGAAACTTAAAACTGACAACCCGAGTACGACAATCAACCGAAGCATAACATGCATATAGCCAATCCATACTAAGAATAACATCAAAAATCAAGCATCACCAACTCTACTAAGTCCACTGAAGTGACTCTATGAAAGACTGAGATAGGCAAATTTCAGTAGATTCTTTTGGCTAAGACTGACTCACCAACAGGAGTAGAAACACAAAAGGGTTCTAAAAGAAATTCAGGATATACTTTGAATTTGCATGTTATATAAGGGGTCACAAAAGATAAGGAGGCATCGGGGTCCAGCAAAGCATACATATCAAAAGAGAAGACTTTCAACATACCAGTAACAATATATAGAGAACCCTCCTGGTCCTGACGAGAGGACATAGCATAAAGGCAGTTCTGGTGCTGACCACCAGAACTAAAAGTTGTGCCCTGCTAGGCTGGTCGACCTCCTAGGGCTGCTGGAGCAGACTGATCCCTACCACCTCCCTGCCACTTCTTAGTTGAAGGGCAATCTCTGATATAATGTCCAACCTGAACACAACCAAAACAACCCTCTCTACCAGCCAAACACTCACCGGGGTGATTCTTTCCACACTTGGCACAAACGGGAACAGAAGGCTCCTTTGCACCACTACTCTGAGAATAAGAGCTTGCACCTCTATTGGCTTGATCATGACAGGGCCTGGAGGCCTGAGAAGGAGTATTGGACGAAGAATGCACGGGTCTTGACTACCTCTTCTGAAAGGAAGAGCGATGTCCGCCTCTGGACTTCTTATGGAAAAAACTCAAACCCTCGGATCTAGCCCTCTTATTCTCCCTATCCATCTCCCTAAGCTTGTCTTATTTGATCTAGTGAGCATGGGTCACGAGTCTGGAAATGTTCATATCACTCAACAGAAGAGCAGACCTACACTCCTTTTTTACCAAATCTGAAACCCCATAGATAAACTTTCTCATCTCATCATGCGGGTCTGCTACCATAGAGGGGGAATACCTAGACAACTGAGTGAACTTCAAACTGTACTCCTGAACAGTCATAGATCCCTGTCTTAAGTTCACAAACTCCTCAGTCTTTGCTTGTCTCAACTCTCGGGGAAAAAACTGGTCAAGAAAGGCTCTCTCGAAACACTCCCAAGTCATACGGACCTCATCCCTAGCTCTAGCTTCCTTCCATTGTGTGAACAAGATATGAGCCACATCCTTGAGTTGATAGGATGGCAACTCAACACAACCAACTCCAACTACTTGCATCACCTCAGAGATTTTCTTCACTTTATCAATTAAATTTTGCGAATCCTCATTCACCTTCGAACCCCAAAACTCTGGCGGGTTCATACGAGCAAAATAATGAACTCGAGCCGCAACCCCACCTTGAGGGTGGATGGAGGGGATCCTACTGATTGGCCTGAGTGGCCAACGTCTGGGATAGCAAATGGATGGCATTTCTAAACTCCTCATTCATGACCTCGAGGGCTGGAACTAGAGGAGCGGCATTCCGAGTGGCTTGGTGAGGCATAGCACATTGAGGCATGATCTAAAATGTACAAGGTAAGGATTAGAGGAACATTAGAGTTAAGTTCTATCACACGATATGATCATGAAAGAAGTAAAGTTTTATAAGACATCTCATAGCTTCCCTCTCATATGTGTGGCGCACTTCACACACATGAAGGAGACTCTACTCTATGCGGCTTTCATACAACCTAGGACTCTTGAACCTGAGGCTCTGATACCAAGTTTGTCACGCCCCAAGGTTACCCCCTAGATGAACATGGGACTTGGGACCACAACTGCCCCAAGCTAACACTTGGTCATAGCATTCTCAAGCATAACAAAAGATAAGCGAAAGCATAATAGATAAATCTAGAATCACCTAAATGGATAATCAAGTCAAATAGGAATACAAATTCCAGAAAGAGACTCAAAAGCTATCTATATCTGAAAAGCCTTTACTTCTGACATAAAGAGTTGCTAGGACAAGACCCTAGCTAACTCGAAGTGCGGAAAATAAAATAGCTAACACTGACTAAGAACATAACTAGTCCTCAACCTAAGAGGAATCACCAACAGCTGACAGAGAGTGGCTTGGGAGCTTTAGCCACGGGTCTGAGAAGGGACACCTGAATCTGCATCATCAAAAGATGCATCGCAAGATATGCGTCAGTACTATGGAATATACCAAGTATATGAGATATGAATGAACATGACAAAACATGCTAAGTATGCTTTAACAATTGAAATTATTTTTTAAAGGTAAAACTGGATGCAAATGACTCTATGAAATAACACAAGCTGAAAACATGATCATAAACAAAGAGTCTGAAATCTGAGTAAGAGTCAAATACATTTTAAAGCATAAATTGTTTCTGAGGGAGGTTCTCTAACTGACATAGACCATGTGATCTATATGGAATCCGATGTATATTCCTCATCGAGAGGACCCAATATACCTTGTCAGGGTATAAAGGCATGATTGTGGCATGATCACAAAATCTGATTCCCAACATAGGGGACTTATAAACCTATGGGGGCACGTAGTTCTAGTACTAAGGGTACTCTCACCCTGTCCAACTCGGTGCTAAATACTACTCCCAAAACATACATTTAGCTCATATAATACTGGGGCATATCTGATGCCAAAACTATTTGAAAAGCAATAAGATATATCTGATGCCATTCAATTCAAATTCATACATTTAAAGACTTAGCATAGTCATAATTCAAATCATGCTTTACCCTTCTAATTTCATACTTGAAGAATTAGGCATGCAATTTCATAAACATAAGAAAGGTCATGATATCTAATCATGTCAAATTTCTCTTGAAAACATGCAATTCAATGGGATCATGCTAGAAAGCAACTTTACTACTTGGGCTTTTAAAACCAATGGAGGAATCATGATCAAATCATAATTAAGCAATAAGAAACCATGAATTTAAGCATAGAAGCTGATTTCGTAAGTTTTCCCCAATTTAGATCAAAACCCTAATTTCACAAGTTCATAAATCAATTTTAGAATTTGGGGTTTTAGGCACAAGGGTGAAAGTAACCCATTGTTGAATACCCACATACCTTGATTGGAGTTAACCCACTTGAAATTGAAAAGATTAGGAGACTTGGACTTGGAGCTTGAGACCTTGAAGTTGAGAGAGTTCTTTTCCTTTTTGGGAGATGAATGAGGTAATGATGATGGACTTAGGCTAATAGGGTTGGAAATCATGCTAAAAATGGTCAAAATGACCTCACTTAGGAGTTAAGGGTGGGTAATGGCTGAAACACCCTTGGGACTTAATTAAGAAAAAGCTAATTTAAAACCCGGCTTCAGGTTCCATGGGTCACTTCCACGAACCATAGAACTAATCACGGTTCGTGGACTGGAGTTGTTGTTCCTGAGCCAAAGTTTCAAGCTGCAGATGAGTTTTTGTGACTTAACAGGATGACCTGTAGAGACTTCTATGAGTCGTGGAACCAATTCGTGGTTTCAGGGAAAATGACTACTCTCTGTCTGAGTCCCACGGGTTGGTTCCACGACCCGTGAAAGCTTCTATGAACCATGAGACTGACCCGTGGTTCTCAGACCTGAGGGTGATCTGTAGGGATAGAATCACGAGTGCTTTCCATGACTCGTGGACTTAACTCGTGATCCCTCAGAGTTCAAAATTACAGCAAGTTTTCTGAGTTTAAAAGCTGGATCATTTTTTAGGGTGTTACAATAAGCAACCTGGGCCCTCCAGCTGATAAGTAGTATACCCAACTTTGTGGGTCTCCAATATACCTAAATGATGTAGCATATCCTCACATGTAGTAATAAAATCATGTAGATCGTGACCTGGAGTACCCGCAAATCTAGGTTGAGCCAATCTCAGAAATCTACCCAACACCTTCTGCTCCGTCATTGTCATAGTTGGGCGAGGAGAAAGAGGCTGTGCGACAGATGGAACTTGAAGAACCTCAGCATGGGGAGCTGCAGTAGCAAGTTGCACTCCTAAACTCTGTGCACCCAGGGCTTCCCCCCGAGCGGATGTTTGTGCTACCTCAGCAGGTTGATCCCCAATCATACCTAATAATTGTAGAAGTAAACCTCGAATACCTGAAGACTGAGTAGGGGCTGATGTTGGCACAGAAATTGGTGTTGGCACTGGTGGTACCTGGGTTGTCCCCTGGTCCATATGTTGTTGCTCTGGAATAATCTCGGGCTTATACTCGTGCTCAACCTCAACCCTAGGGGCTCTAACTGGTTCCACTACTCGAGCATGTCTCATAGCTTTACCACTGTGACCTCCCCGACCCCTAGCTGGAGTTTGAGGTGTTGGAGTCAAGGGCTCATCCTTGCCTAATTTTAACACTCTTATACAAACCATCTGCAGGAGAATGAACCCGAATAAGTAATATTTTAGGAAACCATCAAGGATTATATGAACGATACAGAAGAAATAACAGAGTCCTACTTCCTAAGATGACACTGTAGCCTCCCAAATATTGATTACGGACATCTCCGCCCTGATTCGTAGGACTCTACTAGACATTGGCTCCTATACCGAGACACCAATGAACCTAAGCTCTGATACCAAGTTATCACGACCCAATTTCTCGGTCATGATTGCACCTACAACCTCCCCCTCAGAAGGTAAACCAATCCCCGTAGACCAGAACAGTTAGTAATGGGTTACTATCTAAAAAGCAAGCGGAAAAACGGTAAATAAGTATGCAGAAATAGGGAAAATAAGTAAAGAAAAGGGACAACATAAATATATACACATATATGGAAGCTAAACTAAACCCAAAACCTGTTAGCATATTATAAGAGCCGAAACTATATCACAGAGTACAAAAGATCCAAAAAGGAGATATACATATGTCTCTGAAAGATAAAGAAGTACATAATGAAGAACATGAACAAAAAGCTAAGCTCCGGTCGCCAATAGCTCACCCTCAATCTTTGATAGTCCAAAACACCTCGCACGAGGCAGCACAGTCAACAGCAAGAACTCACACTTGCATATGCCACAAAAGATCTAGAAGTGTAGTATGAGCACCAATTGTAAAGCAACGGGTACCCAGTAGCTATCATACGCCGACTAGGCACATATAAGATGTAAAATCAATAATGTAGCAGAAAGGAATCAAGTAGTCACAGATATAACGAACAAGCTCATGGAATCTAGCACAGAAAGAATACAAGGAGAAAACAGTCATGGTAGGCTATCTAATAGAACTATATAACATAGAACACAGGTGAAGGAAGAAGGAATGCACCTGGGGTCCATGCAATAACAATATATAAAGAGAGTTAAAGTAGAAGGCGGTATACTAGTAACCTCAAGTAAAAAGAGAAGGAGGAAAGGAAAATAATGATAACACGCTTGAAAACAAGATTAAAACCAAGTCATGCTAGTAACACCATAATCAGGATCAATATCGCGATAGAATAATAATAAATAAAACTCTACCTACAGTCCCACGAGCGCCCATACACCCGAGAAACACATACAAGTGAAAACAAACCCTCCGGCATCCCATACTATCGGAGCGTGTAGACTGAGCAAACAACAAAAAAGGGTGGTTTCGAAACAGAATATGGATGATGTGATATGATATGCTGAAACCAAGTGATAGTAGTGCCATATGTTACCCCTTTCGGTACCTAAATGGCCCAATACAGAAAGGATCCCTGAAATGGATTCCCCCGAGTACCTCAACTCCACCGTACACCCCTTCTTCGGCACTCAGAGGACGTAGCCCTTGGTCTGTATCGGCAAGGTTCATTGAGAAATCTCAAAAAGTCCAACAAAGGTGCCCGGACATAATCGGGTCTAAAACAGTAGTTAAACCAAGTTATTGTTCGGTCTGACCGAATCTAGTACCATTTCAAATCAATAGGAAATCAATTCTAGCACTATGGCTCAGACGAGTCTAGTATAAGTATGGAAACAGTGATAAAATCATCCTTTTAATTCTTTCTTAACCCAAGAAGATCCATGAAAACGATTCCAACCTTTATTAACTATTTTTACCAAAAAAAGGACCTTGGGGCTATGCAAGGTTTGGAAAACCATCAATAGTAAGCCCAAAGCCAAAACCATAGTAAAACATGTAAAAAAAACTTTTTATATGCATGATAATGACATGCTCAAACACAAGCAGTAGCCCAACGGCTCACAATCAATCTATCGGCCCAGCACAAGCTCCAATCGCTCTACAGCAAACATAACCAGCTCTATAATAACAGTATCAATGTTCGGGACTCACGTACATTCCTAACTAACCCACCATACATGGTCCAGAGTCAAAAAAGGCCACACAGGACCACAAGGGTGATACACTCAACTACCACGAATACTACCATCAATAGAGCAAAAATAAGATGGACATAAAGAAGCGGACAAGGTCTGGGGTATCAAGCTAATAAACCCAACCCAAGAATTCTAATTAGTATAATTATATCTTATATATGCAAAGTCTAAAAGAGTTAAACTGTAACCTATTTGTCGTCCTATGAGAAGCTGCTAAAATGATGATGTTCGAGCCCGAACTGCTCTAACAAGCTCTGAAATGAAATCAAACTCAAATTCGAGCTTGAATAACATGACGTAGATAATTGATTTTCTTTTGATGACCGAATATTGCATTGAAATATATTTTCCATCAAAAGTCTCTTATGCGTTCAAAAATAATGAGCATAAAGTAGCATCAGGATGTTGCTTGGTAAGAAGCAAAAGAATGGAAAGATGCTGAATGTTGATAACTTATTTGAATCAATTGAGTTTTTTACCAAATTCAACTTTCAAATCAAATATTTTCAAATACATGCGATGTTAATAAACTTCTCAAATTTAGGCTCGCAAGCCTTAGATGGGGGATGAAGGACAACCTTAAAACACCTGGGATGTTACATCCTTCCCCTATTAGGAACATTCATCCTCGAATGTGAAATAGAACGCATAATTTCAATAACTCAACTCTTTAGACTCAGCTCTAAAATAGGAGAATGACCATAAAGACCAAATGAACGGCCAGGTCACCAAACCACTGGTCCCAACAAGACATAAATGAGTTGGAGCCGCTATTGGCAAGCTCTAATAGTACAAAAAAAGCATAAATGCGAGAATGACCAAAAGGGTCATTACAGTTACATATGTCATTTAGTGAGAATTTACGCAATTGAGCAAGTACCTTGACCCGTGTTTGAGTTCCATCAGAAGCACATCCCTAGTCATCCTCTCTCTTGTTTACACCTAGCATTTACTTATTGTTGGTTTGGAATTGAGTTGTGACAGATTTCCAATCCCCCCTTTTTTATATTATCTGTTGTTTGGACAATATAACTCTCGTTGTGAGTTCTTTTCTACAATCTCATTAGCTAAGCTACCATTCCCTATGGTATCGACCCCGACTCCTATCGGGTAATATAAATTTTATTTTGCTTAACGATTATCGTCACCTCCATAAAAGAAGTGTCATTTAAGCGTTATCACCTGTTGAGGTCATATGCACAAACAACACCTTCAACTTAATATTAAGGCCCTTCACATACAAACAAATCCTCTTCTCCTTAGTACCAGAAGCTAAGTAGCATAATGTGACAAGACATGAAATTTAGCCTCATAGGCTAAAACAGACATATTACCGTGCTCAAGGTCTAGAAACTCATCCTTCTTATGATCCCTTAAAGTGTGAGGCACATATTTCTCCAAGAAAAGAGCATGAAATTATGCCCAAGTCATCGGAGTAAAATTTGATGGCCGACACTCTACATGAGCTCTCCGCCATTGCTTGGCATCACCCTGAAGCTAAAAGGTAAAAAACTCTACCCCATGTTGATGCACAATCAACTTATGTAGCCTCTCATAGAAGTCCAAAATAAACTCAAAGGCGTCCTCCTTCTATGTACCCTGAAACGTCAAAGGTTTCAGTTTCAAGAATTTGGTTAGCATCTTGTGCTCAGTCCCGGTTATAAAAGGACCTAGCATCAGATGGAAGAAATCATCAGTACCCGATGCTTCATCCATCCTAGGAGCCACTGAAATAGTTGGTTGAGTGCCCAAAACCTGATCTATTATACCAGTAGGAGTGGCTCCAGTACCTACCAGCCTACTAACAAAAGCCCGCATTTTCTGAAACACCTCAGTCGATATAGAGGGAAGGCCTACACCTACAGTCGGTGCCTCCTCCTCCTGTTTTGCGCCCTCCTCAAGTACAACCTCAACTTCCTCCTTAACAGGATCCTAGGGTGGGGGAGGGGTCACTGCCCTTGGCTCTGCCTCTGCCTGAGCTCCACCCCTGGTGGGTGTTGATCTTTCTCTGCCTCTTCCCCTACCCCTTCCCCTTCCTCTCCCTCTAGTTGTTGACCCCGCAACTGGAACCGCATCTCTTGCTCTGTTACACCTTGTATCAACCATCTGCGGATAAAAGAGTGAACGGAGTTAGATACCAATTTGTATCACCAGATACCAATTGGAACCAAGTTATAGCATGAAGGAAGAAATAAGAGATGGTTTCCTTAAGTCCTATAGACTCTCAAAGAAAATTAAAGACGTCTCTTTACAGTTCCACAAGACTCTACTAGATCCCTTTTGGTACGACGAGATCAATGAACCTAGGCTCTGATACCATCTTTGTCATGACCAAACTGCTGCGAGTGGCACCCACCCATAACCCCTGGATGAGCGAATCAATAACAAAATCAACACTTAATGAAACTAACAGCTCAAAACTAGATACATTAAAAAAACTAGCATTCATAGCCAAAATAATACTAATAACGAGATCTTGTGGAAAAGTACCCCTAGAATCTGAAAGTCGTAGTAATGTCTAGAGTGCGGGGATGCAACCCTAAAACAAATGATTCTAAGTCTAAAACAATGGACTAAAGATTTCCTAGATAAAAACATGGTAGACCGGAAGAAGCAGCTCATCCTTTGAATCTAGAATCATCGGGACTACAACAGAGGTCCCGTAGCAACCGCCAAAAGATGTTCTATACTCACAAAAGAAAAGCAAGTGCAGTATCAATATACAAAATCATAGTGTATTGGTAGGATTATTGGCCAACTACAACAAACAATATATGAACAGTAAACCAAGGCTGAGTAAAGCAGTACAAACATGTAATAACAAGTCAGCAATATAACCCCGGACACTTAGTCTTTCTTCTAATTTACCGACCACGTGAACAGGTTCAACAACTACTACATCAATAACAATGACAATAAGCATATACCCCTTTTAACATGCAATTTCTAGTCTAAGCAAGAACTAACTCCACATTTGGGTACGACTACCCGGCCTCTCATGGACCAATATGCAACAATCATAGTTTCAACAATCAACCCGAACCACTCATAGAATCATCAACAAAATGCAATCAACAAATATAATTAAATCTGTACCAGGTGTGGTACCCAAGCCAACCATTATAGAATCTGTACCAGACATAGTACCCGACCCAATCGATATGTATCCTATTTCAAGCATGGTACCCGATCCAACCAATGTGTCTCCCATACCAGGCATAGCACCCTAACAAATCGAATGTCACACACAATCTAACCAATTAATAATTAATGAACAAAATCATACTTGTAAACCAATAAGAAACCAAACCAAGTTCATTTCACATAATTGACACCCGGATACTTAGACATTCTTAATTTTATTCCCTAAATATGTAATGCACATACAATACGAAGTGACAGTTACATGAATACATATTGCATTTGGAAAATCAATAACCATCACCTACCTCAAGTAGCCTAAAAGCTCTATTGGACCTGAGCCTTTGTGTTCCCTAAAGCTTTCGCTTAGCCTTGGTCTAAAAACAATTACACATAACTATAATTAATCTAAATGGCCTAATAATACCTAGAATATACTTAAATCCTAATCCCCAGGCCAAACAATGATCATTCATCCCAGGGCTTTCCCACCATTGATTCACCTAAACTACCATTTTTACGGTTACATTCAGTGAATAACGGTGAATAGATCATAATTCAACAACAATAAACAAGTCCCAAGAATCTCTATGCCCTAGAATCCCCATAACACCAGATTCTACCCTATTAGGTCTATTCAAACATTCCCCCAAGCCTGCAATTATCAATTATAATACCCGGGAATTGAAATACTAAAGTAGTGGAGTAAAATCCTTACCTTGGCGATGATTTTTGGTGGAAAACTGAGTTGGAGTAGCCCAAATTGCCTCTGCCCTTCCCCAAAATGTTCTTGAGAGTTTGTGAACTTTTTTGGGGAGGTTTTTGCATTTACAATGACTTATTTTGCTATAGCAGTCCCCACTCCACTATTGCAGCACCACCATAGCAGAATCGACCACTATGGTGGTGTTGACCATCTTTGACTTCTGCTATAGAGAAAATTTATGTGCTATAGAAATCATCATTGTAGCATGGTGTGAACTGCTAGCAATTGACAAGGGACAGAACCTCAGAAAATACCCCAAAAGTGCCCATTTTACAACACACTTCAAAACCTAACATTCCGAACCAACCCTTTCATGTAAACTTTGATATCGGGAGTTCTACTCACCCAAATTAACTTCTGAAAAGTCCTTCGGATCCTTAATGTCTTAGCTAATGGAAAAACTATCCCACTCCAAGATATTTTACCTAATTCTCACCCAGATTTCCCTAGACTATACCTCACTCAGAAATCATCCGAGACTAGCCTAGCCCAAAAATTCCAACTCCCAAACCCAAATTTTTTCTAACCCAAAACTTTATACGAATAGATTACCCATAATGAAGGACAGGTTGTTATAGGTTGATACTAATTTGGATCATCAGTTACTAATTGAAATCAAGTAATAGCATGAAGGAAAGAAGAAATTGAGTTTTCTTAGTGTATTATAGCAAGAAAAGTACAGATGTCTCTGTATAATTCCACAAAACTATTAGATATGTTCTTGTATGAAAAGATCGATGAACCTAGGACTCTGATACCAACTTTATCACGATCCAAATGGCCATGAGTGACACCCACACTAAACCTCTAGTGGAAGAACTATCTAACCCAAACCTTAACCTAATCAATCAGTCATTTTAAATGAAATAATAACAAAACCAACATTAATAATGGTAATAGCCGAAAACTAACAAAAAGTAAGTACGAAAATATTTCAACTATAGGTTATAATCTCCAAGACTCTCATTGTACAAGAACTGTAAGTCCAAAAACCATGTCTAAGACATCCAAACTAACAGAATAAGGAAAAGATTCCTTGCCCGTAAGAGGGACAAGAACTAATATGAAAATCTATGGAAGCCTAAAGATGTAATGCTCACCCTTATATCGAATCAGTTGTCACCACTAGAGATAAGGTCGTGTTTGAGCCTCTAGAATACGATCTGCACTCAACAAAAGAGGAGTACATGATAGTGTCAGTACAGGTAGATAGGAACTTCATCACATAGCAAGTAGTTTACCCAATAAAACAATCACTTCAAATCAACCAAACAATGTCTACAAATAAATCATATAAGTCAACACATATTATCATAATTATCAATAACTCACAATTTCAATGATCATATCACAATATGGTTCTATGTCAAGTTACTTCTCTCATTTGTTTTTGTAATAACCTGTTTTGTCGTTACTAAAATATCAATGTTAAAGGCTTAAGATCTTAATTCTAATAGGTGTTAAGGTCAATTCCTTTGTGTGAGGATGCATTATATATGATCTAAGGTCTTAAAAAATCTCTAGCACAAAGTTGAGTTGAAAATATTCTTACCGATTGAGTTTTGCTATAAGTGTTTACTAGGATCAAACTTAAATGACCACCCCTCCTAGAATATGAAGAGTTATGTGGCATAATACCCACCAAATTAAAGTTCTTCAAGTCTTTTTTTCAACGCCACCGACTATTTGTTATTTTGAGTCCCGAGTAGAAAGTTATGACCATTTTACTAAAGGTTGTCTGAGCTAGAAACGAGTCTCATTGTGACAAAGACACGGCTCATTGGAGTGACCCATCACGACGAAAGGGAATTTTTCATGGTGAAAGATATGGGAAGAACACATATTATATGCATTTTTTAGTATATTATGTCCCATAACTCAAAAACTTCAATCTAAAACCTTAGGGAGGCAATTTTCCATGGTTTAGGGTGAAAATTCTCCAATTGAGGTAAGTTATTCCAACAAATTCTTCTCCGATTAATCCTTCAACACCTTAAAATCATTAAAATGATCTTTAATAGTTGAATTGTAGGCTAGAATCTTATGTTCATGAAATTATAGGGAAAACCTATGAGTATGTGTATTATTACCTAGAACTGTTTCTAGATTATAAATTAACCTTTCCTAGTAAGATTTTGTTATTCTAAAAGATATATTTTGGTGGTTGGGAACCTTGAATTCTAGAAAATGGAGTTTTTACCATTAAAACTCCATTAATGGAGATAGGGTAAGTTTGATAGAACTAGTTAATGGTTAATAGACCCTTGGTTAATAATATAGATGTAATGACCCTTCCGGTTATTTATGCGTGTTCGCCTTTCTTGTACCGTTAGAGCTTGTCTGTAGCTCATTCTGTGTTTTCAGGCCAGTTGGGCTTGTTGTTGACTTTGGTCAACATTCAAAGAAGACGACCTCAGATGGAAATTCCGTCAGTGTTGTTAGCTCCAGAATATCGAGTTTGTGTTAGTTAGTTGGTTGGTTCGGGTTCTGGATGAGCCGGGCTCATTTTGGGTGTTTGGTTGGCATTAGCTAGTGTTGACTTGGGTCAACATTCTTCCAAAACGACCTCGTATGGATGTTTCATCGATTCTATTGAGTCTGAAATATCATTTCAACTCTAATAGCACTATTTGTTTTTGAGTATCGGGTTTCGATTGTGCCCGGAATGCCCCGTAAGAGTTTTGGGTGTTGTTGGTTTTTCTGGTTCTGGTGGCCTTCAGTGCGATTGTGCAACTCTAGAGTGATTTCTCTGGTATGAGTTATTCCCTTCAGCGCGATCTCACTCATGTAGCGCGATAGTGCTGGTCTAGGACTTTTCCTTCAGTGCGATAGCGCTGACCAGCGACCAGCAGCTATATATTTTTGATCCCTTCGTTTTTCTAGCATTGTTCCTCATACTTTTCCAACTCTAAAACACCAATTTTCTCTACCAAATTTCTCCAAATCATACCTAAACCTTGGGGAATCATTTGTTCGTGTTTCTTCGTCTCTTGGTAAGCCTTCTTCCTCCTTGAAATTCTCTTGTTCCTTCCTTAAAATTCCACCATTGATGCTCATCCCAAGCTTGGAAATTCTTGTGTAGTGGCTACTCCTAGCTCGTGCATGCTTCATGGGGTTGAGGGATTGTCCGCCTTGGCTTAAATTCCATCTTTGTGTTAAGTAATTCTTGTCCAATTTCCGATTTTATTCTTGAAATTCTATCTTTAAGCCTCATCTTGAGCGGACTGTTTTGAGCCCCAATTGATGTCCATTTTTGCTTAATTTTTTAGCATGTGCTCCCGAGATGGTACGGAACACATGTGTGTTTTTTATTTCCGGTTTCGGATTGCGGGGCTACGGGCCCATTTGTGACCCGAATTTTGACCCAGCTAAAATATTAGCAATATGGGTACCGTTAGCTTTGTATTGACGCGTAGATTATTGTTTTGATAGTGGTTCAGCGGTTTGGAGTTTCTCAGAGCATTTCAAGCCTGGACAACGCCGTTCCCATAGCTAGTCATCGGATGACAAGTAGGTTATGGCTTTCCCTACCTAGACTCTGCGTATATAGGCTATAACTACATTAATTAGCATCCTTGGGTGGGTTGTTATAGGTTGTTACCCCAGACCTTGTCCGCCTTTTCTGTCCGTTTATTTTATACGTTAGTTGTAGTATTCGCGTAGTATCGTATATTATCCTTGTGGTCCTGTATGGCCTTGTATTGACTCTGGAACATAGATGGTGTGTTATTTGGGAATGTCCGCGAGTCCCGGATATAGAGATATCCTTTTAGGCTAGTTATGTATGTTGAGTAGTTGCTGGGCCTATGCAGGGATGATAAGAAATGTTTGTGAGCCGCTGGGCTAATTTATGTTTGTGTGTGAGCATATAATCCATTAAAAAGGCTTTCCCCTGCATTTTTTACTATATTTTGGCTGCGAGCCACTATAGATGGTTTTTCCTAAACTCGCATGGCCCCGGGGGCCTATTTTTGGTATAACCTAATGATGACTTGGGATTTTGGATGATTTCACAATTGATTTTTTATTGATGCTAGACTCTTCCGGGTGGAGTACTATACTTGATTTTTTACTGATACTAGGCTCTGCCGGGTGGAGTACTACATCTGATTTTCTTACCCATTTAGACTAAGATACACTCTTGGCACCCTTTGAGAGGGTTGTTGAGACTTTTATTATTGATTTAGACTCGAGTATACTTCGTGCACCCTTTGATAGGGTCTTTTGAGATTACTACTACTGCTTTAGACTCGGTTCAATCCCGAGCACGCATATTTGAGATTTAGCCACTGGCTTGAACCCAAACTTATTTTTGGATGACATGTTAGAGATTTTGCGTCCATTACTGTATGTGGTCAGGGACTTCTATGTCCCTCTATTTCGGGGCCTGGCCAGGAGCCAGGTGCACCGAAGGAGGGGTATACGGTATAGGATAAGGTATAGCGGGCACGTCCCACTATGGGTCCTCCTACTAAAGTGCCGAGAAGAGGTGCATACAGTGTTACTATTACCAGTTCCATCATATCATCATCATGCATATTTCACTTGGATTCCACCCTTGTTTGTTGTGTGTTCAGTGTACGCTCTGCTTGTATAGGTGGCCGGAGGGTTTGTTTTCACTTGATTGTGTTCCTCGGTTGTATGGGCGGCCGTTGGTAATGTAGGTAGATTATATGGTTCTGGTGGCTTAGCGGTTATTAGCCTATTGAGGCTCCGGTTGTGGGATTTGATTATTGACGGGGCTAGGGAGTCCTATCTTATTGAGGCACTTTTGTGTGGCCTTCTGAGCAGAGTGTGAGTTTCTGGTTCCACCATTATGAGGATTTGAGTAGTGTCTCTCAATTATTGTGGTTTAGTGGTTCCATCCTAGGTTGATATTTGCGAGGTTGATCTTTGTTTATATTATCTTTGAAGTTGGATTCGGTGTATGTTTTCCTTTAGTATATTGATCCCTTCTTGAGTATGTGAAGTTGCTTCCTTCCTTCCTTTTACTTGAGGCTATCGGTATACTGCCATGATTTCTAAACTCTCTCCCTTTTTATATACTATTATTGCAAGGATTCCAGCTGCGTTTTACTTCCTTACACCTGTGTTTCTGTGTTATGTATATGTTTGTCCTAGCATGTATACTTGTAAATCTTGGTTGATTGTTCCTTGTGCTAGTTCCTCAACCTTCTTCCTTGCTTCTGTGACTGCGTTCTTGTGTTCTGCTTATTACTGTTTTTATATCTTATATACGCTTAGTCGACCGATGATGCCTACTGAGTACACGTTGTCTTGGTGCTCATGCTACACTTCTGTACTTTTTGGTGTAGATATTAGTTGAGCTTTCATTGTTGATCAAGTTAGAGTCTAGTACAGCTTTTGGACATTCGAGACTAGGGTGAGCACCTGCCGGTCGGGGCTTGTCTACATCTCATCTTTTGTACTGATACTCTTTGTACCTTTGGAGACAGAGTTATATTGTATTTTGTTACTTCTAGCACTTGTATTCTATTAGAAGCTTTTGTATTGTCGATACCAAGTCTTGGGGTTGGTGTAGTATCATTTATGTATATAATCGAGTTTTGCTTCCGCTTTCTCTACTTTTACATTCTGATTCTGCTTATTTATGCTTATTGTGCGTTCTGGTTAGGTAGTAGCCCATTACTAACTGTTTTGGGCTACGGGAATTGATTTTCCTAGTGGGGGGTTGTAGGTGCCATCATGACCTGAGAAATCAGGTCGTGATAGCTTGGTATCAAAGCTTTAGGTTCACCGGTGTTGTGGTACAGAAGCAAGTGTCTAAGTAGAGTCTCACAGATCGATATGATGACATCCATATCCTATTTGCGGGAGGCTTTAGGGAATTGTTAGGAAAATTTTCAACTTCTTGGCTCCTTATCATGCATTCCTGGATCTATGGGCTTCTAAACTTCAGTTGTTTCATTCCTTCTCAGATGCCTAAGGCGAGTTTGACAGCGGTTGGTGTCGAGGCTTCTGTGCCTATTGCTTTAGTGCTTCCGTCTGTGCCAAGACTTTAGAGTGAGAGTTTATTGCATCAGATAGGGGGTGTGGGGCCAGCCTAGCCTTTGATTGGATTTGTAGCGACTCCAGTTCTTCAGGGCACCGTGGTTAGGACTCTGAGTCCTCCGGTGGGTGTTTCAGTACCCGGTTCTACAAGCAGTGTTTTAGCTAGGGTTGAGCTTCTAGTTCTTCAACAGGGTTATCAGTCAGTAGTGGAGTATGAGGCAAGATTTCATGACATGGTTAGGCATACTACTAGGGCTGTACCTTCAGAGTTTGATAGGGTTTAGAGTTTTGTTGGAGGTTTGATTTCACCACTCCATTTGGCGACCGAGCAGTTTTTTATAGTTGGGATGACCTTCCTTCAGGTAGTGGATCATGCTTGGGCTATTGAGGGCTTATGCTGTGAGGTTTATGGAGGTAGTGCTAAGAAACGTCGTTGCTAGGACAGTTTTTGAGGTTCTCAGACTCGAGGTAGGGAGTTCTCCACCAGATATAAGTTCCATTGCCTCTTATCTACTCGGCCAGTTCCAGTTGCTCCACGGGTTCTAGAGAGTGGTTGTGTAGGGCATGTTGAGCAGAGTAGGGAGGGTACAGATCATGTTCCTCGAGATTTGCCTTCAGAGTATGCAAGCCATGGTGGCCGGTCAGGTCCAGTAGGATCATCCCGTCAGACTCTACTTGGTAAGGTTTGCTATTGGTGCAGAAAGCATGGGCACTTAGTTAGGGATTGTCTCGCGATTCTTCCTTCTAGCCAGTAGGGTCAGCAGGTGTTATCTCCTATGGCTTCAGTGCCACCGGCCAGAGGTCGAGTACAGGGTAGTAGAGGTGGTCCCCAGGACTGAGAAGTAGTGTGCGGGATTACAAAGGTAGTCCCCGGATGGTTAGAGGTGGCTTCCAGGCCAGCATTTCAGGTATCCATCCAGAGTCGATAGGCACTGTGTGTCAGAGTAAAGCTTCTTTGGGTTGCTATATTTGTGGGATGATGGTACATTATGCCAGAGATTATCCCGGACAAGGGATGGTTGAGCCTTCAACTTCAACCTCTTAGTCCAGAGTTAGATCATGTCAGTCGAATGCCCTTCCTGGTGGGCCTGAGGTAGAGGTTCTTGATATTGTTGCTCCTGGTAAGGCTCCTGTTACTTTCGACTTATGATAGTCCTGCTCGTGTTGCGATTCTATCCCTTCTATCATTTATTTGCTTATATGCCTACCTGCTAGTTGTTTAGTTATTTGATTACCTAAATTGTAGTATCTATGGGTTGTTTTATTTGTAGTTTATTCTTTAGTAGTGGATGGGGGTGAGTTAGACTTGTGAGGTATTTTACCCGGATTGTAGCTCGTGAGTAGTTCTTGTTAGCCTCTTTTCTGGTTGGTTTTGCTTCTAGCTCCATTGTGACTCTAGGCTTGTGTTGAGTCCTCCCTCTTGAGTGGTCCTAGATGGTTGTTTCCTAGGCTGTTATCTAGAGTGGCTAGAGGTTCTTGTTTTTGTTTGGTGTTACCGGTAGTTGTGCCGAAGTTGAGATTTTGTCTTTAGATGGGAGATGTTGCTTATGCTAGTGAGCATGGTTTGGTTGTGTTTTTGGGTGATTAGAATCAACCCTCTTTATTTGGTTGGTTTAGGAAGTTGGCAGATATGTGGGTTGTTCCCACAATCTCCCTCAGTTTCTTATCCGATTGGGTTGTCTTATTGTTTTCCCTGGTTCCATTTGCAATGAATTTTGATCGTAGTCCTTTTGTTGAGCCTTTGCTTATGGCATTGTGATTGAGTTTGGTTTTAGCATTTTTGACTAAGTGTTGATCGTAGCCTCGTGATTGAGATGTATTCGTAGCATTCTGGGTGAGTCAGGCATCCGGCCTATTTTCTCCTGCCTTGTTGAGTTTTGACAATGTAAATTTTAGGGCTAAGGGAATGGCTCCAGGTTCTTAATTTTAGCAAGGAGTTTGTAAGGTTCAGTATATGCTACGGAAAGGTTTTGTTGGGTTGAAAAAAAAAGAGAGATGACTCTTTGTTTGTGCGTATGTGTTTTAGTAGTTGGTTGAGGTGACGACGAAGGTTTGCTTTGGGATTGTGTGTTAGTGATTTGATTTGGCCATCTCTAGATTGCAGTGGTTTCCTTCAATTGGTTTGAGATTTCAGTAGCAGCTGCGGTTTTGGCAACTTGTTATTCAAGTCTAGTTGACTTCGATTCCTATGGGTTCATTGGCAGCATATGAGTCTACTCGCGGGTTTGACAGAAGCATTGGTTGGTAAATTGGGATTTGGTTTCAGAATCATGGTTTGGATGGTTACATCGGATGGTTCATGGTAGTTTTTATTTGGTTGCAGCATCCTAGTGCTGGGAGGCAGTGGGTGCGGGCAACTTAGCTTCTTTACTTCAGTTCGGATGTGGCTGCTGTCCTTGGGCACCTGGTCCTTGGCTAACCTCTATTTTAGGCTGGATATTCCTGATTTTAGCGGTGCTCTTCATAGTAAGAAGTTTCTTCCTTCTTGGTTAGACAGATGCAGTGGCGTAAGTTCCAGAACCAGTGGTGATGTATTGTACGTGGTTAGGTTGTACAGGTTGAGACTACCGAGCCTATTCTTGAGTTCTAATGATATTTTGAGGTTTATCGTCGTCTTCATTTGCCGAGAGTTTGGAAGCTTATTAAATTAATTCTCCAAGGGTTGTCTTTCACATAGGGTTCCAGTATTGGTTAGACTCGGCCAGTATGGACTAAAAGTTTGGCATGGTATATGCTTCAAAATGGTTGGTGGTGTGAAGATCTGGTAGAGTGGTTGATTTGAGCC
Source organism: Jaltomata sinuosa (assembly GCA_003996215.1). NCBI lineage: Eukaryota > Viridiplantae > Streptophyta > Magnoliopsida > Solanales > Solanaceae > Jaltomata > Jaltomata sinuosa. Next base: position 168,212 of record QJPP01003526.1, read on the forward strand.
AAAGGGGTGAGTTGATATTATATGCAAACTTCTATGGCTAGATAGAAACTTTGAACCCCAAGCACATTTTCCTTTGCTTACGGGGTATCCTAACTTGATATTCGTGGTATGTTAGGCTCCTCCCCGAGTTGAGATTTGTAAAGCAAGTTCAAGTTCGAATGGTGTTCAAGTATTCAGAGTAGCAGCAGGTACTTCTTGAGGTTTGGAGCTTAGCGATGGTTATGGGCTTCGTGGAAGACTCACCACACTCCTTGCAGAGGCTTAGTTTTGGTTTTGGCCTGTTGGGTAGGTTACCATGGTTCATTTACTTCCGGTTGACACAGACTCGGCATGGTGCAGCGGTTGGGTTCATTCAACAGTTTGAAAGCTTCTTCGTCAACACAAGGTATCCATATATGCCTTTCCTAACTTTGTTGTGCATACTTCAGTCGAATTCATATGGGTTGATTAGTTGGGTTCAGTTAGCGAGTTTGGTGTTAGCAAAGGTGTTCTTCCATTTCTTGATGGTCAGTTGGGTCAAGTAACTCCAGTGTTTGAGGACCTTCTATGGGTTGTTATCTTGGATGGCAAAAGTTAGTAGACAATAACTTAACCTTGATAGAACTTGAGTATAAAGGGTTTTTGTGGGATCAGCTGGCTCATGAGTTAGTCTTTTGGTTGTTGGCTTTTCTGGAAAATTTGGTTGCGGTTTTGAAGGTTTGAGTTCTCTGTGTTGATTGCCTTGCTTCTCTGGGTTCGGTGTTATGTCGGTGCTTATCGGTTGAGATTCCTGAGGTTCAGTTTGGGTTAGTAGATCTTTGCAGTTTTGGAGTTTGAGTTTGGAATCTAGCCTGGCTAGTAAGAAGTTTAGGCTTGGTTGCCTTCTTTAGTTCTTCTCTATTGGGTACCGTCAAGTCAAGGAGGCTACCCGAGTTGTTCAAGAGAGTAGTGCGGGTTTTGTATCCGCTGTTCTTTTCATATCTAGTCTTTCCTTATTTCCTGACTTTCGGGGATGGAAGTCTTTTTAGTAGTGGATGATGTAATGACCCTTCCGATCATTTATGCATGTTCTCCTTTCTTGTACCATTAGAGCTTGCCTGTAGTGGCCTCAAGTCATTTATGGCTTGCTGAAATTGGATAGTTTGGTTCCCGGTTCGTTTGTTTGGTCTTTTCATCCATTCCTTGTTTTAGAGCTTTTAACTTTGGAAATCATTGACTTCAGTCAACATTCTTGGTGAACATGCTCGGAATCGAATTCCGACAATTCTGTTAGCTCCGGAGCGAGGACTTTGGTCTAGTGAGACCTTTGGTCAGGATTTGGGAGCTTTTCAACTTGGAATTCTCTCTCATTCCGTGTTTTCAGTCCAATTGGGCTTGTTTGGTTGACTTTGGTCAATATTCGGAGAAGACAACCTCGGATGAAAATTTTGTCAGCTCCATTAGCTCCGAAATGTTGAGTTTGTGTTAGTTAGTTGGTTGGTTCGAGTTTCGAATGAGCCGGACTCATTTCGGGTGTTTGGTTGGCATTAGCTAGTGTTGACTTGGGTCAACATTATTCCAAAACGACCTCGTATGGAAGTTTCATCGATTCCATTGAGTCTAAAACATCATTTCCACTCTAATAGCACTATTTGTTTTTGAGTATCGGGTTCTGATTGTGCCCGGAATGCCTAGTAGAAGTTTTGGCTGTTGCTAGTTTTTCTGGTTCTGGTGGCCTTCAGCTTGATTGCGCTCCTCTAGAGCGATTGTGCTGGTTTGAGTTTTTCCCTTCAGCGCGATCGCGCTACTGTAGCATGATAGCGCTGGTCTGGGACTTTTCCTTCAGCGCGATCGCGCTCCTTTAGCGCGATAGTGCTGACCAACGACCAGCAGCTATATATTTTTGATCCCTTCGTTTTTCTAGCATTTTTCCTCATACTTTTCCAACGCTAAAACACAAATCTTCTCTACGAAATTGCTCCAAATCAGTCCTAAACCTTGGGGAATCATTTGTTCATGTATTTTTCGTGTTTCTTCGTCTCTTGGTAAGCCTTCTTCCTCCTTGAAATTCTCTTGTTCCTTCCTTCAAATTCCACCATTGATGCTCATCCCAATCTTTAAAATTCTTGTGTAGCGGTTGCTCCTAGATCGTGCATGCTTCGTAGGAGTGAAGGATTGTCCGCCTTGGGTTAAATTCCATCTTTGTGGTAAGTAATTCTTGCCCAATTTCCGATTTTATTCTTGAAATTCTATCTTTAAGCCTCATCTTGTGCGGACTATTTTGAGCCCCAATTGTTGTTCGTTTTCCCTTAATTTTTGAGCATGTGCTCCCGGGATGGTAAGGAACACGTGTGTTTTTCATTTTTGGTTTCGGGTTGGGAGGCCTATGGGCCCATTTGTGACCTAGATTTTGACCCGGCTAAAATATTAGCAATATGGGTACCGTTAGCTTTGTATTGACGCATAGATTATTGTTTTGATAGTGGTTTTGTGGTTTGGAGTTTCTTGGAGTAGTTTGAGCCTAGACGACGTTGTTCCCGCAGCTAGTCCTCGAATGACATGTAGGTTATGGCTTTCCCTACCTAGACTCTGCATATATAGGCTATAACTACATTAGTTAGCATCCTTGGGTGGGTTGTTATAGGTTGGTACCCCAGACATTGTCTGCCTTTTCTGTCTGTTTATTTCATACGTTGGTTGTAGTATTCGTGTAGTATCATATATAACCCTTGTTGTTCTGTGTGGCCTTGTATTGACTCTGGAACATAGATGGTGGGTTGTTTGGGAATGTTCGTGAGCCCTGGACATAGAGATATCCTTTTAGGCTGGTTATGTCTGCTGAGTAGCTGTTGGTCCTGTGCAGAGCTGATAGGAAATGTTTGTGAGCCGCTGGGCTAATTTATATTTGTGTGCGAGCATATCATCCATGAAAAAGGCTTTCCCCTGCATGTTTTACTATGATTTTGGCTATGAGCCACTATAGATGGTTTTTCCTAAACTTGCATGGCCCTGGGGGGCCATTTTTGGTATAACCTAATGATGACTTGGGATTTTGGATGATTTCACACTTGATTTTCTCTTGATACTAGGCTCTGCCAGGCGGAGTACTACACTTGATTTTCTACGGATACTACGCTCTGCCGGGTGGAGTACTACATCTGATTTTCTTATGGATTTAAACCCGGATATGCTCTGGGCACCCTTTGAGAGGGTTGTTGAGACTTTTAAACCCGAGTATACTTCGAGCACCCTTTGAGAGGGTCTTTTGAGATTACTACTACTGCTTTAGACCCGGTTCAATCCCGGGCATGCATATTCGATATTTTGCCAATGGCTTGAACCCGAACTTGTTTCTCAATGACATGTTAGAGATTTCGCATCTGTTACTTTATATGGTCAGGGACCTCCATGGGCCCTCCGTTCCAGGTCCTGGCTAGGAGCCGGGTGCGCCAGAGGAGGGGTATACGGTGTAGGATGAGGTATAGCGGGCACGTCCCACCATGGGTCCTCCTACCGAAGTGCTGGGAAGAGGTGCATTGTCACGACCTAATTTCTCGATCATGATGGCACCTACAACCCCCGGTAGGTGAAACAATCCCCGTAACCTAGAACAATTAGTAATGGGCTACTATCTAACAAATAAGAGAACAAGACGAAGAGAACAGATAAAAGGACTATAAATATATACATATGCGGAAACTAAACCAAACCCCAAGACCTGGTATCATAGTATAGAGCCCAAACTACATACATGGAGTGCAAATAATCCAAAACAATGTATACAGATTTCTCTGAATGGTAATAGAGTACATGGAACAAAAGATAAACTAAAGCTAAGCTCTGATCGCCAAGAGCTCACCCTCAGTCTGAAGTAGTCCCCAACATATCTCCAAGCACGAATCACAGCGATCTAACGGCGATGGCCCACGCTAGGATCTGCACCCAAAGATGCAACGGGGTAGGGGTGAGCACCAAATGCGAAGCATAAGGTACCCAGTAAGTATCATAGGTCGACTGGGCACATATAAGATAAAAGCGTAGTAATAGACAGAATAGAAGCAAGCAGTCACAGAAATCAACGAAAGGTACACAGGAACTAGCCCAGAGGGAAATCAACAGAACCACATGTGAGGCCAGTAAGCAGAATATACACACCATAGGCACAGGTGAAAGTAAGGAGTAACGCACCTGGGGTCCTTGCAATAACAGTGAATATACATAATAAGTTTACGAAATGGACGGTATACCGGTAACCTCAAGTGTAAGAAGAAGAGGAAAGAGTAATGATAGGCATGCTCAGAGACATGAATCAAACTCAACTAATCATATCAATCTCAAATCCAGAAACTAACAGTCTAGCAGTAACCAATCTCATACTTATCCATAATAGAGAACAATTTTGTAAGTAAATAGCAAAAGTCTACCTACAGTCCCTCGGCCGCCCATACAACTGAGGAACACAAACAAGTGAAAACAAAGCCTCCGGCATCCCATACTACCGGAGCATACAATCAACAAACAACAAACAACAGTGGAGCCTCAAACAATGAATGATATGATGCATGAAGATCTCAAGTGAAATGGTATCTCTGTATGTACCTCCTCCGGCGCCGATCCGGCCCAGCAGGTAGGTTCCATGGAAGGACACTGCCCGTATACCTCTACTCCACCGTATACCCTTCCTCCGGCACATGCAGCCCGCAGCCCCTGGCCTGGATGGCAAGGTCCATGGAGGTCCCAGACCCCATACTAAAACTCAGTATCAAAACATGTCATCCGGAAGCAAGTCCGATATCAAGATAGAGACCCAGTCTCGAATATGCATGCCCAGACCCTGTCCAGGACTAAAGTAATAGGAAAATATCTCAAAAAAACCCTCCAAAGGTGCCCGGGCATAACCGGGTCTAAACAGTAGAAAGTCATCTCAGGTTCTCCGTCCGACAGAGGCTAAAAATCATCTCAAGTAGCAAGAAACTCAACTAGCACCCCGGCCCTGCCGAGTCTAGCGTAGTAGTAAAACTGGTGTATTACAACATAATTTTACTTCCTTTTACCCAGGAATATTCACAAGTTAAATGAAACCATTTCCAAATTATTTCCATCAAAAACGGGCCCCCCGGGCCATGCAAGGTTTAGAAAATGGTGTCAGTAGGCCCGAAGCCCAAACCGTAGTAAAACCTGTATAAAACCTCTTTTTATGCATGAAAATGGTATGATCAAACACAATAGCTGCCCAGCAGCTCACAATCAACCTATCGACCCTGCACAGGCCCACAGCTACTCAGTAAGCATAACCAGCCTAGAAGGATAATTCTATGCCCGGGACTCGCGGACATTCCCAAAATCCCACCTTCTATGTTCCAGAGTCAATAAGGCCTCACAGGACCACAAGGATAAATAAAATATATCGGCAAATACTACAAGCAACGGAGGAACAAAAGAAGGCGGACATGAATAAAGCGGTCGAGGTCTATGGTACCAACCTAATAAACCAACCCAAGGATGCCCATTAATACAATTTTATCCTATATATGCGGAGTCTAGGGAAAATAAACCGTAACCTACCTGTCATCCGACGACAAGCTTGAACCTCTCCGAGAAGCTTCAAAACTAGATAATGGATTTCCTATCTATAATTAATTACAACGTACAAATGTTTCCTTTACTGAAATTTGGTTTCACATCATATGAAACATACTGGAAGAAACTTACGTAGATACTCCCTGATGACATAAATGAAGAAGAATAAAAAAACGAGAGGGGAAATGAAAGAATTTATAAACTTCTCCTATGAAATATGTTGAAAAACAATTTTCCAGCAATTTAGTGGTTCCTCCATTCATTAAAATAATCCCATACCTATCACTTAATTAATGAAATTTATATATACATAATCAATTAGTCATTTGATGACTTCTGTAAGGGACACCACGTGTAAATGTGGTGTCAACCCAATATTAATTTATCTCATTACATATATATTCGGGTATTGCATAGGTTCGTGGTAAAATAAATATAACTTTTTAAATATACCATAACTAATAGAAAATTATTTTCAATAAAACCTACTATATTATAATAATAATTTCCAACATAAATAAATTTACTATCTCCGTTAAAATATTACAATGTATACAAACCTTATAAATTAAATACATATACAATTATATCGTAACAAAAATATTTTTCATAAACCTTTAAAATATTTTGAAAAGGTAATAATAATATAATTTTCTACCACCTTCGACTTTTAAATTAGATATTTTCAAGTACGCACGATTTCGATACTCAAGAACTCTCTTGGAACCCTCCCTTATGTTTTCTCCTATTTAAGAACTGAAATGGTGTTTTAAAACGTGAAGTTGAGGCTTTAAATCGGTTTTGACCCGACCCGGTTCGCGAGCAGGTTCGCAACCCGGTTCCTGCCAGACAGTCCGCGGTAAAACAGTCATAACTTTTTACTCCGAGATCAGTTGGATGTGAGGTTTTGTGCGTTCGAAACTAGACTCGTAGACCTTCAATTTGGTATTTCGGGGGACTTCTAACTCTTTATATATTGAGAGAAAATCCCTGAGACATTTGACCCAAAGTTCAGAAAATTTATCAAAGAAACTTACGATCAAAGAAATGGACCCGGCGCCGAAATACCGGTCCCGACAAGCCTTAAATGACTTGGGGCCACTACAAACAAGCTCTAACGGTTCAAGGAAAACATATACGTGGAAATAACCGGAAGGGTCATTACATCATCCACTACTAAAGAGGACTTTCGTCCTCGAAAGTCAAGGTCAAGGGGGTGTCTGAAGGCTAAAATAGCTGCGGATACTGATCCCGCATATCTCTCTCGGTCTCCCAAGTTGCCTCCTCGACTGGACGGTGCCTCCACTGAACCTTAACAACCGGGATCTCTCGAGACCTCAATCTCCTGACATCTCTGGCCAAAATAGCTGCCAGCTCCTCAACAAAGGCTAAACCCTCACCCAAATGAACTGAATCCCACTGCAACACATGAGACTTATCTGGGACATACCGACGCAACATCGAAACATGAAATACAGGATGTATAGCTGAAAACATCGGAGGCAAGGCTAGCTGATAGGCAACGCTACGACCTCTCTGAAGAATCTCAAACGGCCCAATGTACCTGGGGCTAAGCTTGCCCCGCCTACCAAATCTCATCACGCCCTTCATGGGAGATACACGGAGAAACACCAAGTCACCGACACTAAACTCCAAGGCACGAAGCCTACGATCAGCATAACTCTTCTGCCTGCTCTGAGCTGCCCGAAGTATGTCCTGAATCACTCGGACTCGGTCTAAGGAATCTCAAAGCAAATTTGTGCTCTGTGGCCCAGCACTAAAACCATCAAACCAACCTACCGGTGATCTGCAACGCCTGCCATACAAAGCCTCAAAAGGTGCCATGCCGATACTCGAATGGAAGCTGTTATTATAAGCAAACTCTGCCAAGGGAACAAACTGATCCCAAGAACCTCCAAATTCCAGAACACAGGCCCGAAGCATGTCCTCCAGAATCTAAATGGTCCTCTCTGACTGGCCATCTGTCTGAGGGTGGAAAGCGGTACTAAGATGAACCTCTGTACCCAAATCTCGCTGAATAGCCCTCTAGAACTGAGATGTGAATAGAGTGCCGCGGTCTGAAATAATAGAAGCTGGGACCACATGCAACCGAACAATCTCACGAAGGTAGATCTGAGCTAACCTCTCTGCACCATAAGAAGTCTGAACCGGCAAGAAATGTGCTGACTTAGTCAGCGTATCAACAATCACCCATATGGTATCAAACCCATGAGAAGTACGAGGCAAACCAACAACGAAGTCCATAGTAATCCCTTCCCACTTCCACTCAGGAATGGGAAGTTGCTGCATCAAACCACCAGGTCTCATGTGCTTGAACTTAAACTGCTGACAGTTCAAGCACCGAGATATGAACTCCGCTATATCCCACTTCATACCACTCCACCAGTAAAGATACCTCAAGTCTCTATGCATCTTTGCTGTGCCAGGGTGAATAAAGTATCTAGTACAATGTGCCTCATGAAGTATCAACTGAATCAAATCACTAATCCTCGGAACGCAAAGGCGACTATCAAACCTCAGAACCCCATCTGAATATAGAGTAGCCTGGCTGGTCTCACCCTAAACAACCCGATCACGAAGGTCACACAACTGATGATCCCCAAACTGATGGCTCTGAATCTGATCAATCAAAGTAGAACGAACCTCAATACTGGCGAGAACTCTGCTAGGATTCGACAAGTCAAGCCTAACCAAACGGTTAGCCAAGGACTGGATGTCCAAGGCCAATGGTCGCTCTGAAACTGAAAGAGAAGCTAGGCTACCCATACGCACTGCCTTCCGGCTCAAGGCATCCGCTACCATGTTTGCCTTGCCCGGATGATACAAAATAGTGAAGTCATAGTCCTTTAGTAACTCGACCCATCTCCTCTGTCTCGAGTTCAACTCTCGCTGACTCGTGATATACTGAAGACTACGGTGATCAGTGAAAATCTCACAGTGAACTCCATATTGGTAATGCCTCCAGATCTTGAGCGCGAAAACTACCGCTGCAAACTCTAAGTCATGAGTGGGGTAGTTGCGCTCGTGAACCTTCAGCTGCCTTGACGCATATGCTATTACTCGACCCTGCTGCATCAACACACAACCAAGACCAACCTCAGAAGCATCACAGTATATGGAGAAGCTCTGACCCTCAACCGGCAAAGTCAAAACTGGAGCTGAAGTCAATAAGGCCTTAAGCCTCTGGAAGCTGTCCTCACACTGATCCGACCAATGAAATGGGACATCCTTCCTAGTTAGCATAGTCAAGGGTGCTGCTATGGAAGAAAATCCCTCAACAAACCATCTATAGTAACCAGCTAACCCAATAAAGCTGCGAACCTCAGTAACAGTAGTAGGTCTAGGCCACTCAAAAACCGCTGAAATCTTTCCCGAATCCACCCTAATCCCATCCTTAGACACCACGTGCCCTAGGAATGCAACTGACTCAAGCCAAAACTCGCACTTTGAGAACTTGGCATAAAGCCGATGATCTCTCAAAGTCTAGAGTATAACCCTCAAGTGCTGCTCATGCTCATCTCTACTACGCAAGTATACTAAGATGTCGTCTATAAAAACTATCACAAATGAGTCCAAATACGGGCCAAGAACCCTGTGCATCAAGTTCATAAAGGCTGCGGGGCATTAGTCAACCCAAAAGACATCACCAGGAACTCATAATGGCCATAACATGTCCTGAATGCTGTCTTAGGGATGTCCTCCGCCCTAATCCTCAATTTATGGTAGCCAGACCTCAAATCAATCTTCGAAAACACGACTGAACCCTGAAGTTGGTCAAACAAATCATCAATCCTCGGCATCGGATACCTATTCTTCACTGTCACCCTATTTAGCTGCCGATAATCAATACACATGCGCATCGACCCATCCTTCTTCTTCACAAAGAGAACAGGAGCACCCCACGGTGACACACTAGGTCTAATAAACCCCTTAGCTAACAGATCCTGGAGCTGCTCCTTAAGCTCCCTCAACTCAGCAGGAGCCATACGGTAAGGAGAAATAGAAATAGGCCTTAGTGCCCGGCTCTAGCTCAATAGCGAAATCAATATCTCTCTTAGGTGGAAGGCCTGGCAGGTCGGTAGGAAACACATCGAGGAAGTCTCTAACTACAGGAACAGACTCAGGAGAAGTGGGGTCAGCACTAACATCTCGGACATATGCTAGATAAGCTAAACACCCACGGGAAATCAGCTTCCTAGCTCAAAGACAAGAGATGATCCCAGATGGTGCATGGCTAACAGAACCCTGCCACACAACCGGTGATACACCGGGCACAGCTATGATAATGGTCTTGGCATAACAATCCAAAACCACACGGTGAGGGGATAACCAGTCCATGCCCAGTATCACATCAAAATCTAGCATATCAAGAATCATCAAATCACCCCAAGTCTCTGAATCACCAACAGATAACATACAGGATCTCACAATCCGATCCACTACTAAGAAATCTCCTACTGGGGTCGAAACAGAAACAGGAACAGATAATGGCTCACTACCCAACCCCAAATAAGGAACAAAGTAGGCAGATACATATGAACAAGTGGATCCAGGATCAAATAAAGCCATAGCAGACTGATGGCACACAGAAATCGTACCTGTAATCACAGCATCTGAGGCCTCTGCCTCTGGTCTCCTAGGGACCGCGTAAAACTGACGACGACCTCCACCTGCCCGACCTCCATCCCTACCACTTGCTCTGCCGCGCGGAGCACCACCTTTACCCTGATGACCACCCTCTCTAGCTGGGGGCTGAACTGCCCGTAAAGGCTCGGCCAACTAAATTGTACCCTGCTGAGGGAAATCTCTAGCAAAATGACCAATCGCACCACAAGTCAAACAAGCCCCTGACGGACTACTCAGTCAAGATGAACCAGCAGATCCCGTATGACCACCGCGACCTGATGCCCCAGAAACTGTACCCCTCAAAGACTGGCCGCTATAGCCCTGATGGCTGCTCTGACCCTACTAGAACTGGGCACTACCGAAAGTCTGAAGGGAAGCCTGAATCGGTCGGCTAGACTGACCCTGGTACTGTTGTGGCTGATAACTCCGGCTCCACTGGCCAGGACCTCTACCACCATATCTGGAACCACTATAGACACCCTGATGTCGAGGCCTCTTATCTCTGGACCCCTGATCATGTCGCTGTAAGTCCTTCATAGTGCGGGCATAGTCTACAATAGCCTAGAATGACCGACCACTGGCAATCAATATCTCAGCTGGCTGCCTGATCTCTGGCCTCAAACCCCATACAAATCTGTGAATCCTATCAGCATCGGTAGGAATAATCATAGCTCTGAACGGTGCTAGCTGATGGAAACGGGTCTCATACTCTGAGATAGTCGTAGATCCCTGCATAAGGTGAGTAAACTGCTCCCTGCGACGCTCACGATCACTCTATGGTAGGAACTTGGCCATAAAGGCCTCATAAAACTCAGACCAGGTCAAAGGAGGTGACGATGGTGGTCTACAAGTAACCTGGGCCCTCCATCATAACTTCGCTGGGCCCTCCAACTGATAGGTAGTATAACCAACCCAGTGAGTTTCCAACAAACCCAAATGATGCAACATCTCCTCACAGGTAGTAATAAAGTCATGTGGATCTTGTCCAGAAGTACCAGCAAACCTCGGAGGTGCTAACCTCAAAAACCTACCCAACGCCTTCTGCTCTAACTCTGTCATAACTGGGCGAGGAGCAAGAGGCTGTGCAACAGATGGAACCGGAATGACCTCCGCACGGGGAGCCATAGTAGCAGGCCGCGTTCCTGAACTCTGTGCACCCAGGGATTCCCCCTGAGCAGATATCTGCGCTACCTCAGAGGGCCGCTCTCCAATCATACCCAAGAGCTGTAATAGTAATCCCCGAATATCTGGAGACTGAGCTGCGGCTGGAGCTGGCACATAAGTGGGCACTAGAGCTAGTACTGGAGCTGGTGCAGGTGCTGGTGCTAGTACTGGAGCTGGTGGTACCTGGGCTGCCCCCTGATCCACATGCTGCTCGGGCTCTATCTCCACCCTAGCAGCTCTAGCAGGTGCCACTGCTCGAGGGCTTCCTCGACCCTTAGCTGGAGTGGGAGGTTCATCTCCGCGTGATGCCGATGATCTCGTACGAACCATCCTCGGAAGAATGGAGTAGAAAAAATAAGATTTCCAGAAATTTCAAGGGTTCCACGCACGACACAGAAGCAATGAAAGAGTCAAATTTCCTAAAATGTCACTGTAGCCTCCCAAAGATTAAGTACGGATGTCTCCGCCCCGATCCGCAGTACTCTACTAGACATTGGCTCCTATACCGATGACACCGGTGAACCTAAAGCTCTGATACCAAGTTGTCACGACCCAATTTCTCGGTCATGATGGAACCTACAACCCCCGGTAGGTGAACCAATCCCCGTAGCCCAGAACAGTTAGTAATGGGCTACTATCTAACAAATAAGAGAACAAGATGAAGAGAACAGATAAAAGGACTATAAATATATACATATGCGGAAACTAAACCAAACCCCAAGACCTGGTATCATAGTATAGAGCCCAAACTACATACATAGAGTGCAAATAATCCAAAACAATATATACATATGTCTCTGAATAGTAATAGAGTACATGGAGCAAAAGATAAACTAAAGCTAAGCTCCGATCGCCAAGAGCTCACCCTCAGTCTGAAGTAGTCCCCAACAGATCTCCAAGCACGAATCACAGCGATCTAACGGCGATGGCCCACGCTAGGATCTGCACCCAAAGATGCAGGGGGGTAGGGGTGAGCACCAAATGCGAAGCATAAGGTACCCAGTAGGTATCATAGGCCGACTGGGCACATATAAGATAAAAGCGTAGTAATAGACAGAATAGAAGCAAGCAGTCACAGAAATCAACGAAAGGTACACAGGAACTAGCCAGAGGAAATCACAGAACACATGTGAGGCAGTAAGCAGAATATAACACCATAGGCCAGGTGAAAGTAAGGAGTAACGACCTGGAGTCCTTGCAATAACAGTGTATACAAAATAAGTTTACGAAATGGACGGTATACCGGTAACCTCAAGTGTAAGAAGAAGAGAGAAAGAGTAATGATAGACATGCTCAGAGACATGAATCAAACTCAACTAATCATATCAATCTCAAATCCAAAAACTAACAGTCTAGCAGTAACCAATCTCATACTTATCCATAATAGAGAACAATTATGTAAGTAAATAGCAAAAGTCTACCTACAGTCCCCCGGCCGCCCATACAACCGAGGAACACAAACAAGTGAAAACAAACCCTCCGGCATCCCATACTACCGGAGCGTACAATCAACAAACAACAAACAAGTGTGGAGCCTCAAACAATGAATGATATGATGCATGAAGATCTCAAGTGAAATGGTATCTCTGTATGTACCCCCTCCGGCGCCGATCCGGCCCAGCAGGTAGGTTCCATGGAAGGACACTGCCCGTATACCTCTACTCCACCGTATACCCTTCCTCTGGCACACGCAGCCCGCAGCCCTTGGCCTGGATGGCAAGGTCCATGGAGGTCCCAGACCCCATACTAAAACTCAGTATGAAAACATGTCGTCCGGAAGCAAGTCCGGTATCAAGATAGAGACCCAGCCTCGAATATGCATGCCCAGACCCTGTCCAGGACTAAAGAAGTAGGAAAATATCTCAAAAAAACCCCTCCAAGGGTGCCCGGGCATAACCGGGTCTAAACAGTAGAAAGTCATCTCAGGTGCTCGATCCGATCGAGACTAAAAATCATCTCAAGTAGCAAGAAAACTCAACTAGCACCCCGGCCCTGCCGAGTCTAGCGTAGTAGTAAAACTGGTGTTTTACAACATAATTTTACTTCCTTTTACCCAGGAATATTCACAAGTTAAATCAAACCATTTCCAAATTATTTCTATCAAAAACGGGCCCCCCGGGCCATGCAAGGTTTAGAAAATGGTGTCAGTAGGCCCGAAGCCCAAACCGTAGTAAAACCTGTATAAAACCTCTTTTTATGCATGAAAATGGTATGATCAAACACAATAGCTGCCCAGCAGCTCACAATCAACCTATCGACCCTGCACAGACCCACAGCTACTCAGCAAGCATAACCAGCCTAGAAGGATAATTCTATACCCGAGACTCGCGGACATTCCCAAAATACCACCTTCTATATTCCAGAGTCAACAAGGCCTCACAGGACCACAAGGGTAAATAAAATATATCGGCAAATACTACAAGCAACGGAGGAACAAAAGAAGGCGGACATGAATAAAGCGGTCGAGGTCTGTGGTACCAACCTAATAAACCAACCCAAGGATGACCATTAATACAATTTTATCCTATATATGCGGAGTCTAGGAAAAATAAATTGTAACCTACCTGTCGTCCGACGACAAGCTTGAACCTCTCCGAGAAGCTTCAAAACAAGATAATGGATTTCCTATCGATAATTAATTACAACGTACAAATGTTTCCTTTACTGAAATTTGGTTTCACATCATATGAAACATACTGGAATAAACTTACGTAGATACTCCCTGATGACATAAATGAAGAAGAATAAAAAAACGAGAGGGGAAATGAAAGAATTTATAAACTTCTCCTATGAAATATGTGCAAAAACAATTTTCCAGCAATTTAGTTGTTCCTCCATTCATTAAAATAATCACATACCTATCACTTAATTAATGAAATTTATATATTCATAATCAATTAGTCATTTGATGACTTCTGTAAGGGACACCACGTGTAAATGTGGTGTCAACCCAATATTAATTTATCTCATTACATATATATTCGGGTATTGCATAGGTTCGTGGTAAAATAAATATAACTTTTTAAATATACCATAACTAATAGAAAATTATTTTCAATAAAACCTACTATATTATAATAATAATTTCCAACATAAATAAATTTACTATCTCCGTTAAAATATTACAATGTATACAAACCTTATAAAATAAATACATATACAATTATATCGTAACAAAAATATTTTTCATAAACCTTTAAAATATTTTGAAAAGGTAATAATAATATAATTTTCTACCACCTTCGACTTTTAAATTAGATATTTTCAAGTACGCACGATTTTGATACTCAAAAAACTCTCTTGGAACCCTCCCTTATGTTTTCTCACTGTTTCAGAACTGAAATGGCATTTTAAAACGTGAAGTTGAGGCTTTAAATCGATTTTGACCCGACCCGGTTCGCGACCCGGTTCGCAATCCGGTTCCTGCCAGACAGTCCGCGATAAAACAGTCATAACTTTTTACTCCGAGATCAGTTGGACGTGAGCTTTTATGCGTTGGAAACTAGACTCGTAGACCTTAGATTTGGTATTTTGGGGGACTTCTAACTCTTTATATATTGAGAGAAAAGCCCTGAGACATTTGACCAAAAGTTCAGAAAATTTATCAAAGAAACTTACGATCAAACAAATGGACCCGGCGCCAAAATACCGGTCCCGACAAGCCTTAAATGACTTGGGGCCACTACAAACAAGCTCTAACGGTTCAAGGAAAACGTATACATGGAAATAACCTGAAGGGTCATTACATGCATATAGGGTTATTATTATCGGTTCCATCATATCATCATCATGCATACCTTATAGGGCTAGGGAGTCCTATCTTATTGAGGCACTTTTGTGTGGCCTTCTGAGCAGAGTATGAGTTTTTGGTTCCATCCTCATAAGGATTTGAATAGTGTCTCTCGGTTATTGTGGTTTAGTGGTTCCATCCTAGGTTGATATTTGCGAGGTTGATCTCTGTTTATATTATCTTTGAAGTTGGATTCGGTGTATGTTTTTCTTTAGTATATTGATCCCTTCTTGAGTATGTGAAGTTACTTCTTTCCGTCCTTTTACTTGAGGCTATCGGTATACCTCCATGCTTTCTAAACTCTCTCCCTTTTAATATACTATTGTTGCAAGGATTACAGGTGCGTTCTACTTCCTTACACCTATGTTTCTGTGTTATGTATATGTTTGTGCTAGCATGTATACTTGTAACTCTTGGTTGATTGTTCCTTATGCTAGTTCCTCATCCTTCTTCCTTGCTTCTGTGACTGCTTTTTTGTGTTCTTCTTATTACTATTTTCATATCTTATATGCGCTTAGTCGGCCGATGATGCCTACTGAGTACCTGTTGTCTTGGTGCTCAAACTACACTTCTGCACTTTTTGGTGCAGATATTACTTGAGCTTTCATCGTTGATCACGTTGGAGACTCGTGCAGCTTTTGTACATTCGAGACTAGGGTGAGCGCCTGACGGTCGGGGCTTGTCTATATCTCATCTTTTGTACTGATACTCCTTGTACCTTTGGAGACAGAGTTATATTGTATTTTGTTACTTATAGCACTTGTATTCTATTAGAAGATTCTGTACTATCGATACCAAGTCTTGGGGTTGGTGTAGTATCATTTATGTATATAATCGGGTTTTGCTTCTCCTTTGTCTACTTTTACATTCTGCTTCCGCTTATTTCTGCTTATTGTGTGTTTTGGTTAGGTAGTAGGTGTTCTGGTTAGGTAGTAGCCCATTACTAACCATTTTGGGCTACAAGAATTAGTTTGCCTACTGGGGGGCTGTAGGTGCCATCATGACCTGAGAAATCAGGTCATGACAATAGATCGTGAATAGGGGTGGAACTAGTGGGTTGAATTTCCAAAGTATATCTTTAAAAAGTAATTGATTAGTTACTTTTATAATTTCTTGCTTATTAGATGATTGTATATTCTAAGGCATGAAGGAAGAGAATGAGCATCCATGGTGTGGCTTACTTGTTTCAAGATCTTTGATTGAGCTTGGTTATGGTTTATGAGTAGTAAATTATGATTAGCTAAATGTATATATTGTCACGCTCCGAGGCTACCCCCTAGACATAACACGGTTCTTAGTGTCACAAGTGACCCCAAGCTAACCCATGGTTTGGCATATCTAGACAATTTCAGTTAAAAACATATACTATGCGGAAGTTGAAAAACAATTCAATATCTGAAGTGGGAAAGAGCCCAAAACATGTCTGAATATATAAAAATATATATAGAGTATAGTGATGACTAAAAACAATACTAACAACTCAAAGTTGAATCTAGTCTATGTCTGAAAGCCTCTAACTGATATGAGTTGCTGGGACATGCCCCCAGTTAACTTTACTAATCTAAAACTGAAATATAAAGACTGAAAGATAAAGCATGTATATCATCCTCGAACCACGAGGACTCACACTGAAGCTGCTGAGTAAGGACTGGAAGTCGATCTAAGCATGGTTTGGATGCTGAGAGCTTGAACCTACATCATGAAATGATGTAGCACAAAGTATGCGTCAGTACTTTGAATGTACTGAGCATGCGGGATGTGTGCTAAACTGAACAACATGGAAACTGAACATAGAAGTGCATACTGAAGCATAAACTGAAGCTAAGCTGGACATAATGACCAAGTACTAACATGAATATATAATATGTTGAACTAAATACTATAATAGATAATGAGTACATGGTCAATGCAACATAAATCTGAATGTGGGAGATAGTGTTAACCGACATACCCCAAGCTTAGCTAACTATGGGGCCAACCTATAACCCTGGATGGAAAGGTTTTCATACCTTGCCAAGGGTACAAACAATTCTGACATGGATCCACTAACTGATGTCCATAAGGGACAGAGGTGTGCAGCCTAACCTGACAGTTGACCCCTCTTTACACCTATGGTGGCGCCGTAGTTCTAGGATTGGGGGACTGCTACTAAAGGTCTTAGCCTGATCTGATAGCTAAGCCTTCATTTCATCATTTTCTCGGTACTAAGTCTACTCCCAACGGAAAAATAAGCAATGAAATACAAGCTGAAACACTGGATAGCTCAAATACTGCCAATATATATATATATATATATATATACTGAAACTGATGGCATTCTAATACTGAAACATGATCATTTGAATTGTCTGACTAGCAAGCATAATTTATGAATAATGAAATTTAGACATGCTAGGGTTTCTGAGTTTTGAACATGTGACTATACTAACTCTCCAAGAAACATGAAATAGATATCAACATAAATAGTAGAATCTGAATTACAATGAATCCCTTAGAGTTAGGAACCCTAGGTCTGAACAAATTCATGGAGAACTGAAGAACTGGCTGAAACTGGGGACTCAATGGGTGAAAGGAACCCATTGATGAAATCCCACATACCTGTTGGAGAATCTACAGAGAAATTCCTCGGATTCTTAGGGTTGAGCTTGAAGAAACCTCCTGACTATTCTTGACGAAAAATGTCGCCTCTTTTATCCCTTTTTCTTTCTAAGTCTGATAATTTTAGGAGAATAAGTGTTTTAGGTAGTTTTTGACTAATAAACTAGGCTTAGAATACCCAAAAAGATGTATCTTAGGCTTTAGAAGAGGTAGGAAAAGTCTAAAACACACCTGAGAAAATAAAAGAAATTTGCTGGAAAAATCGCGATTTAGGTTTCACAGATGGGTTCCATGACTCGTGGAAACTTCCACGGCTTGTGGAACCCTGTCGTGGTTCCTGGGTCTTTTGTCTAGCTGCGTGTCTGAGTTCCACGACCTGGGTTCATGACCCGTGGAACCTTCCACGGTCCGTAGAACCCAATCGTGGTTCTTAAAGGAATGGTTGGCCTCTGGTCTGGTTCCATGACTAGGGTTCACGGCTCGTGGATCCTTCCATGGTCCGTAGAACCCAATCGTTCTTCTTAGAGAATTCTTCAGGTCTCTGATCTGATTCCACGATTTTAGTCCACGAGTCATGAAAACTTCCACGGGTCTTGGATCCAACTCGTGATTCTGGGATTGGAAGTTCTGTGGTGTTACAATATCTCCCCCTTGGGATCATTCATCCTCCAATGAAGACTGAACAAGCTGACTTTGGAGGAAAAAGGGCTACAATCCCTACCAAATGAGTACTATAAACTGATATCTAACTGAACTGAGTCCCATGAGTATGCAAATATGCTGAAATGCAAGAATAGCTGATGAAACATGGTACTGAGGCTGAAGTACATGAGATTAAACTGAGAAACTGGAGAGGAACTATTACCTCAAGCTAAAACTGAATCGGAGGGAAAGAGGTGAGGGTACTTGGCCATCATGGTTGCTTCTACTATCCAAGTAGCTCCCTCTATGGACTGATTTATCCACAAAACCTTCACTGAAGTGACCTCTTTATTCCTCAACCTACAAACCTGACAGTCAAGAATCTCAACTGGAACCTCCTCATAGGTGAGTCTATCCTTCACAGCCATACTCTCTAAAGGCACTATCGATGCTGGATCACTCACACACACTTCTTTAGCAAGGAAATGTGAAAGACTGGATGAATTGTTGCTTGCTCTGCTGGCAACTCTAACTCATAGGCCATATTACCAATCCTTTTCAAGATTGTGTAAGGGCCTATATACCTAGGACTGAGCTTTTCTTTCTTGCCAAATCTCATCACCCCTTTCATGGGTGACACTTTCAGAAAGACCCAATCATCAATCTCAAACTCTAAGTCCCTTCTCCTCACATCTGCATAGGACTTCTAATGACTCTGAGTTGTTGTCAATCACTCTCTGATGAGCTGAACTTTCTCTATAGCCTCATGAACCAAATCTATCCCAACCAAGGCTGCTTCACCTACTTCGAACCAACCAACCGAAGACCTATATCTACGCCCATAGAGTGCCTCATATGGGGCCATCTGAATGCTGGAATGGAAGCTATTATTATAGGCAAACTCTATGAGGGGTAGGTGATCATCCCAATTACCCTTGAAATTGATCACGCAAGCTCTCAACATGTCCTCTAATGTCTGAATGGTATGCTCTGCCTGACCATCCATTTGAGGATGAAATGTTATACTGAGATTCACCTGAGTACCAAGACATTTCTGAAATGATCTCCAGAAATGGGATGTAAATTAGGGAGCCCTATATGAGATGATAGACAAGGGAACCCCATGCATCCTGACTATCTCACTGATGTAGAGTTTAGCATAGTCCTCCACTGAATCTGTAGTCTTGACAGCCAAAAAGTGAGCTGACTTAGTAACTCTATCCACTATCACCTAAATAGAGTCGTGTTGTCTGGGAGTATGAGGTAAACCCGTAATAAAATCCATGTTGATCACCTCCCACTTAAAAGTAGGAATGCTAATATCCTGAGTCACACCTCCTGGTTTCTGATGTTCTACCTTCACCTGCTGACAGTTGGGTCACCTAGCCACAAAATCTTCAATGTCCCTCTTCATGTCGTTCCACCAATAGACTTCTCGAAGATCATGGTACATCTTGGTGGCATCGAGATGAATAGAATATCTGGAATTATGGGATTCTGTAAGGATATGTTGCCTTAACCCACCCACATTAGGCACACATAATCGACCTTGGTAACGAAGCACACCATCTATGTCACACCCTAAGGTTACCCCTAGACGTAACACGGGACTTAGGACCACAAGGATCCCAAGCTAACCCTTGGTCATAGCATTCTCAAGCATAACAAAGATAAGCGGAAGTATAATAGATAAAGTCAAAATAACATACATGTAGAATCAAGTCAAATAGGGATACAATATCTGTAAGGGGACTCAAATATTGTCTATGTATGAAATGCCTCTACTCATGACATAAAGAGTTGCTAGGACAAGACCCTAGCTAACTCTAAGTACGGGAATGAAAAGCTAACATAAGGTAAGAACATAACTAGTCCTCCACCTACGAGGACTCACCAACAGCTGTCTGGGAGTGGCCGGGAAACTCTAGCCACGAATCTGAGGAGGTACACTAGAATCTACATCATCAAAGGATGCAGCGCAAGATATGCCTCAGTACTATAGGATGTACCGAGTATGTGAGCGATGCATGAACATGATAAGCAGTTTAAAACATGTTGAGTATGCTTTAACAATCGAAATCATACTTTAAAGGTAAAACTGGATGCAAATGACTCTATGAAACACCATAAGCTGAAAACATGATCGTAAACAAGAGTCTAAAATCTGAATAAGAGTCAAGTACATCTTTAAAGCATAAACAGTTTATGTGGGAGCTTCTCTAACCGACATAGACCATGTGAGCTACATGGAATCCAATTTATACGCCCCATCGAGAGGACCCAATATACCTTGCCAGGGTATAAAGTCATGATTGTGGCGTGATCACTAAAAATTGATGCCCAACAGAGGGGACTTCTAAACCTACGGGGGAACGTAGTTCTGGGACTAAGGGTACTCTCACCCGGTCTAACTCTGTGCTAAATACTACTCCCAAAACATATACATATAGCTCATATAATACTGGGGCATATATGATGCCAAAACTGGTCATAATTGGTGATATATCTGATGTCAAAACTGTTCATAACTAGTGACATATCTGATGTCAAAACTGTTCATAACTGGTGACATATATGATGTCAAAACTGTTCATAACTAGTGATATATCTGATGTCAAAACTGTTTGAAAACACTAGGGCATATCTGATATCATGCAATTTCAAATCATACATCTAAAGAATGTGCATAGTCATAACTCAAATCATGCCTTTCCTTTCTAAATTCATACTTGAATAAGTAGGCATGGAATTTCGTAAAATACATGAGGACATGTTATTAAAACATGTAAACTTTCACTTAAAATCATGCGATTCAATGGAGTCATGCTAGAATTTAACTCTAATACATGGGCTTTTAAAACTAAATAAGGAATCTTAATAAAATCATAGATAAACCATAAGAAACCATGAATTGATGCATAGAAACTGATTCCACAAGTTTTCCCCAGTTTTAATCAAAACCCTAATTTCACAAGTTCATAATTCAAAGTAAGAATTGGGAGTTTTGGGCACAAGGGTGAAAGAAACCCATTGTTGAATACCCACATACCTTGATTTAAGATAACCCACTTGAATTGGAAAGTCTTAGGAGACTTGAACTTGAAGCTAGAGACCTTGAGCTTGGGGGAATTCTTTTCCCTTTTAGGAGGTGAATGAAGGATTTAGAAGAGACTTAGGATGATAAGGGTGAACACCCTTCTTGAAATAGTAAAAACGACCTCACTTAGGAGTTAAAAGGGTAAGTAATGACTAAAATACCCTCGAGACTTTATTTAGAAAAACTAATTTTTAATGCGGCTTCAGGTTTCACGGGTGGTGTCTACGACTCGTAGACTTAACCACGACTCGTGGTTCTTTCTCGTGAAATTGTCCAAGATTTTAGGTTGCTGAAGGTTTCCTACGATTCAACAGGACGACACATGGAAGCTTCCACGAGTCGTAGAACTGAGTCGTGGAAATCAGGGGATTTGACCACTCTCTGTCTGAGTTCCACTGTTTGGTTCCATGACCCGTGGAAACCTTCATGAGTCATGAAACTGACTCTTGGTTCTCAGACCTGAGGATAGTCTGCAGGATTGGAATCACGAGACACTTCCATGACTCGTGGAACCACCCACGGCTCGTGGACTTCACCCGTGCTTCCTGAAACTTCAAATTTTTCTACAAGTCTGAGTCTAAAAGATGGGTCTATTTTTGGGGTTTTACAATATCTCCCCCTTGGGATCATTCGTCCGTGAATGAAGACTAAACAAGGGAAAACTGAAGAGAAAATAACCCGACCAGCAACAGAACATGGAAACCAAAGAGTAAACATAAAAACTGAACTTTTCAACTTGAAAACATGATAAACTAACTTCGTAAAACATGGATGCATGCTAGAATCATGAGAGGAACTGATGGAATAGAATCGAAGGGACATACAAAGGAGGAAACTAGTACCTCAAGCTGAAATTGAATTGGAAGGACAGAGATGAAGATATTTGGCCTTCATGGCCTCTTCCGCTTCCCAAGTAGCTCCTTCAACAAGCTGATTTCTCCAAAGAACTTTCACCGAAGCGACTTGTTTGTTCCTTAACCTCCGAATCTGATAATCAAGGATCTCCACGGGAACCTCCTCATAGGTGAGACTACCCTTCACACCCACATCCTCCAAAGGGAAAATCAAGCTCGGATCACCAACACACTTCTTTAATAGGGAAACATAGAAAACTGGATGAACCGCTTTCAACTCCATTTGCAACTCCAACTCATACGCAACTCTACCAACTCTCCTCAAAATCCGATAAGGACCTACAAAACGGGGACTAAGCTTTCCTTTCTTGCCAAACCTCATCACACCCTTCATGGGTGACACCTTTAGGAAGACCCAATCATCAACTTCAAATTCCAACTCCCTTCTCCTCACATTCGCATAAGATTTTTGTCGACTCTGAGCAGTCTTCAACCTCTCCCTAATAAGCTGAACCTTCTCCATAGTCTCATGAACCAAATCTAGACCAATCAAGGTTGCCTCACCTTCCTCAAACCAACCAATAGGAGATCTACATCTCCAGCCATAAAGTGCCTCATACAGAGCCATCTGGATGCTAGAGTGAAGTTGTTGTTGTAGGCAAACTCGATAAGAGGTAAGTGATTATCCCAATTACCTTTGAAATTAATCACATATGCTCTCAACATATCCTCCAACGTCTGAATAGTATGCTCTGCCTGACCGTCTGTTTGAGGATGAAAAGTTGTGCTAAGCTTTACCTGAGTACCAAGACCTTTCTGAAAGGACCTCCAAAACTGAGATGTAAACTGAGGACCTCTATCAGAAATGATAGACAAGGGAACACCATGAAATCGAACTATCACCCGGATGTAGAGTCTGGCATAGTCGTCTGCTGAATCAGTAGTCTTAACAACCAAGAAGTGGGATGACTTGGTCATTCAGTCAACAATCACCCAAATGGAATCATGTTGCCTTCGAGTATGAGGCAAACCAGTAATAAAGTCCATATTGATGGCTTCCGATTTCAAAGTGGGAAGGTTAATATTGTGAAGCGTGCCACCCGGCCTTTGATGTTCCACCTTTACTTGTTGACAGTTGGGACACTTAGCCACAAACCCGGCTATGTCCCTCTTCATACCATTCCACCAAAAGACTTCCTATAGATCACGGTACATCTTAGTAGCACCCGGATGAATGGAATATCTAGAACTGTGAGCCTCATTCAGAATCTGCTGCCTCAACCCATCTACATCTGGCACGCATAAGCGACCCTGGTAACGAAGCACACTATCTCCCCCTTGGGAGAAAACCTCCACTCATTGCTGATGAACTACACCCTTAAGCTGAAGTAGAATAGGATCCTCATCTTGCTTTGCCTTCACCTCAGCTACCAGAGATGATTCAACACCATTTCGTACAATCACACCACCTTTTGTCTTGTCCATAAGGCAAACTCCCAAACAAGCTAGCCTATGAACCTCCTTAACCAATTCTTTTTTCCCATCATCAATAGAAGACACACTTCCCATGGACAGTCTACTCAAAGCATCTGCCATGACATTGGCCTTACTCATATGGTAAAGCACACTTATATCATAATCCTTAAGAAGCTCAAGCCATCTCCTTTGTTGCAAATTCAATTCCTTTTGAGTGAATACATATTGAAGACTCTTATGGTCGGTGAATACATCCACATACACACCGTACAAGTAATGTCTCCAAATCTTCAAAGCAAAGACCACGGCTGCCAACTCAAGGTCATGAGTAGGATAGTTCTTCTCATGACTCTTAAGCTGTCTCGAAGCATAAGCAATCACCTTACCATGCTGCATCAGAACACAACCCTAACCAATCCTAGAAGCATCACAATACACAACAAAATCATCTAGGCCCTCGGGTAGAGCTAACACTGGAGCTGTGGTCAATCTAGACTTCAATTCCTAAAAGTTCTTCTCACACAAGTTGGACCACCGAAATTTTACATTCTTTTGAGTCAATGGGGTCAAAGGGACAGAAATAGAATAAAAGCCTTCCACAAACCTCTTGTAGTAACCAGCCAAACCCAAAAAGCTCCTAATATCAGACAAAGAATTAGGTCTAGGCCAATTCTTTACTGCCTCTATCTTTTGAGAATCTACCCGAATACCATCTTCAGTCACAACTGCATCCAAAACTCACACTTGCTAAACTTAGCATACAACTGCCTATCCTTGAGAGTTTGCAACGCAACCCTCAAGTGGTCTGCATGCTCTTCCTCACTCTGAGAATATATGAGGATATCATCAATGAAAACAATCACAAACATATCTAAATACTGCTTGAACACACGTTTCATCAAATCCATAAAAGCTGCAGGAGCATTCGTTAGACCAAAAGACATAACAACAAACTCATAATGACCATACCGAATTCTGAAGGCTGTCTTCGGGATATCACACTCTCTAACATGAAGATAATGATAACCGGATCTAAGGTCGATCTTGGAGAAAAAACTAGTACCCTGAAGCTGACCGAACAAGTCATCAATCCAAGAAATGGGATAATTATTCTTGATTGTGACCTTATTCAACTGACGGTAATCAATACACATTCTAAGAGAGCCATCTTTCTTTCGAACAAACAAAACTGGGACACCCCATGGAGAAATGCTAGGTCTGTTGAAACCTTTATCAAGAAGATCATTCAACTGATCTCTCAACTCTTTAAGTTCCCCAGGGGCCATTCTATAGGGAGGAATAGAGATAGGATTCGTATCCAGAAGAAGATCTATCCCAAAGTCTATCTCCTGCTCAGGAGGGACTCCGAGCAAATCCTCATAAAACACTTTTGGAAACTCCTTCACAACAGGTACAGACTGAAGGGATAGGGTTTCAGACTCCGTGTCCATAACCCGCACTATGTGATAAACATACCCCTTTGAAATCATCTTCCTAGCCTTAAGATAAGATATGAAATGACCTTTCGAGGAAGGAGGACTACCTTGCCGTTCTAGAATGGGTTCATTAGGAAACTTAAAACTGACAACCCGAGTACGACAATCAACAGAAGCATAACATGCATACAACCAATTCATGCTAAGAATGACATTGAAATCAGTCATCTCCAACTCTACTAGATCCGCTGAAGTGACTCTATGAAGGACTGATATAAGGCAATTTCGGTAGATTCTTTTGGCTAAGACTGACTCACCAATAGGAGTGGATACACAAAAGGGTTCTAAAAGAAATTTAGGACATACTTCGGATTTGCATGCTATTTAAGGGGTCATAAAAGATAAGAAAGCACCGGGATCCAACAAATCATATACATCAAAAGAGAAGACTTTCAATATACCAGTAACCAGATCTGGAGAACTCTCCTGATCCTGACAAGAGGACATAGCATAGAGACGGTTCTGGCACTAACCACCAGAACTAGAAGCTGCACCCTGTTGGCTGGTCTACCTCCTGAAGCTGCTGGGGTAGGCTGAGTCCTATCTCTCTATCCCTTCCTAGCTGAAGGGAAATCTCTGATATGGTGCCTAGTCTGACCACACCCAAAACAACGCTCTCTACCAGCCAAACACTCACCAGGGTGATTCTTCCCTTACTTACCACAAGCTGGGTAGGAAGATCACTTAGCAACACTACCTTGAGACTGGGAATAGGAACCAGATCCTTTACCACTCTAACCATGATGAGGACTCTGTTCCTGAGTAGGAGCACTAACAGAAGAATGAATGGGGCCTGATGACTTCTTATGGAATGAGGAGCGATGTCCACCTCCGGACCTCTGATGGCTAAATCCCGAACCCTCAGATGCTCTTTTGTTCTCCCTTGCCATCTCCCTAATCTTGTCACCCTTAATCTGATGGGCATGAGTCATAAGTCAGGAAATGTTCATGTCACTCAACAACAAAGCAGACCTACACTCTTTATTCACCACATCAGAAACCCCATATATAAACTTGCTCATTTGATCATGCGGGTCCGCTACTATGGAGGGAGCATATCTAGACAACTGAGTGAACTTTATACTATACTCTTGAACTAACATCGAACCCTGCCTCCAGTTCACAAATTCCTCCACCTTCGCTTGCCTCAACCCTCAGGGAAATAACATATCAAGGAAGGCCCTCTCAAAACACTCCTAAGTCATGGGGACCGCGTCCCTCACCCTAGTCTCCTTCCATTGTATGAACCAAATATGAGCCACATCCTTGAGTTGATAGGATGCAAGCTCAACACAATCAACCCCAACCACTTGCATAACTTCAAAGATCTTCTTCACTTCATCAATAAAGTTGAGCGGGTCCTCACTTACTTTTGAACCCCAAAATTCATATGGGTTTATTCAGACAAAGTCACGAACTCGGGCCGCTACCCAACCTTGAGAGTGGACTGGGGTAGGAGCTGGCTGATTGGCATGAGTAGCCAAAGTCTAGGCTAGCAAATGGATGGCATTCCTGAACTCTTCATTCATGACATCGGGAACCGGAATAGGAGGAACAGCATTCCGAGCGGCTTGGGGAGGCATCACATGTCGAGGAGGCATAATCTGAAATGTACAAGATGAGGATTAGAGGAACATAAAAGTTAAGCTCTATCGCACGACATGATCATGAAAGAAGTGAAGTTTTCTAAGACATCTCATAGATTCCCTCTCATATGTGTGGCGCGTTTCACACACATGAAAAAGACTCTACTTGATGCGGCTTTCAGATATCCTAGGACTTTTGAATCTGAGGCTCTGATACCAAGTTTGTCATGCCCCGAGGTTAAACCCTAGACGTAACACGGGACTTAGGAACACAAGGATCCCAACCTAACCCTTGATCATAGCATTCTCAAGCATAACAAAAGATAAGCGAAAGTATAATAGATAAAGTCAAAATAGCAGACAGGTAGAATCAAGTCAAATAGTGATACAAGATCCGTAAGGGGACTCAAATACTGTCTATGTCTAAAATGCCTCTACTAATGACATAAAGAGTTGCTAGGACAAGACCCTAGCTAACTCAAAGTATGGGAATAAAAAGCTAACATAAGCTAAGAACATAACTAGTCCTCGACCTAAGAGCACTCATCAACAGCTGTCTGGGAGTGGCTGCGAAACTCTAGCCATGAATATGAGGAGGTACACCTGAATCTGCATCATTAAAGGATGCAGCGCAAGATATGCATCAGTACTATAGAATGTATCGAGTATGTGAGCAATGCATGAACATGATAAGCAATTTAAAACATGTTGAGTATGCTTTAACAATCAAAATATTACTTTAAAGGTAAAACTGGATGCAAATGACTCTATGAAACATCATAAGCTGAAAACATGATCGTAAACAAAAGTCTGAAATCTAAATAAGAGTCAAGTACATCTTTAAAGCATAAATTATTTCTGTGGGAGGTTCTCTAATCGACATAGACTATGTGAGATACATGAAATCTAATGTATACGCCCCATCGAGAGGACCCAATATACCTTGACAGGGTATAAAGGCATGACTGTGGTGTGATCACTAAAAACTGATGCTCAACAGAGGGAACTTGCAAACTTACAAGGGCACGTAGTTCTGGGACTAAGGGTACTCTCATCCGGTCCAACTCGGTGCTAAATACTACTCCCAAAACATATACATATAGCTCATATAATACTAGGGCATATGTGATGCCAAAACTGATCATAATTGGTGACATATCTGATGTCAAAACTGTTCATAAATGGTGACATATCTGAAGTCAAAACTATTTGGAAACACTAGGACATATCTGATATCATGCAATTTCAAATCATACATCTAAAGAATGTACAGTCATAACTCAAATCATGCCTTTCCTTTCTAAATTCATACTTGAATAAGTAGGCATACAATTTCGTAAAATACATGAGGACGTGTTATCTAAACATGTAAACTTTCACTTAAAATCATGCAATTCAATGGAGTCATGCTAGAATTTAACTTTAATACATGGGCTTTTGAAATCAATTAAGGAATCTTAATAAAGTCATAGATAAACCATAAGAAACCATGAATTGATGAATAGAAACTAATTGCATAAGTTTTCCCCAATTTTAATCAAAACCCTAATTTCACAAGTTCATAATTCAAAGTAAGAATTGGGGGGTTTGGGTTCAAGGGTGAAAGAAACCCATTGTTGAATACCCACATACCTTGATTGAAGATAACCCACTTGAATTGGAAAGACTTAGGAGACTTGAACTTGAAGCTTGAAACCTTGAGCTTGGGGAAATTATTTTCCCTTTTGGGAGGTGAATGAAGGATTTATAAGAGACTTGGGATGATAAGGGTGAAAACCCTTCTTGAAATAGTCAAAATGACCTCACTTAGGAGTTAAAAGGGTAGGTAATGACTAAAATACCCCGGGACTTAATTTAGAAAAACTGATTTTTAATGCGGCTTCAATTTTCATGGGTGGTGTCTACGACTCGTAGACTTAACCATGACTCGTGGTTCCTTCTCGTGGAAATTGTCTAGGATTTCAGGCTGCTGAAGGTTTCCTACGATTCAATAGGACGACTCGTGGAAGATTCCACGAGTCGTAGAACTAAGTCATGGAAATCAAGGGATTTGACCACTCTCTCTGTAAGTTCCAATGTTTAGTTCCCAACCCGCGAAAACCTTCATGAGTTGTTAAACTGACCCGTGGTTCTCAGAGGTGAGGACGGTCTGCAGGACTGGAATCACGAGCCACTTCCACGACTTGTAAAACCACCCATGGCTCGTGGACCTGACCCGTGCTTCCTGAAACTTTAAATTTTTCTGCAAGTCTGAGTTTAAAAGTTGGGTCTATTTCCAGGGTGTTACAATCTCCCCCATGGGAGAAAACCTCTACTCTCTACTGATGAACTGCTCCTTTCAACTGAAGCAATATGGGATCACTGTCCTGTTTCTTCTTAACCTCCACTACCAACGAAGATTTTGACCCATTCTAGACTGTCACACCACCATCTGTCATGTCCATGAGGAAAACTCCTAAGCGAGCAAGCCTATGAAAATCCCTGGCTAATTTTTTCCTCTCTTCTTCATCATGTGACACACTACCCATGGACAGTCTGCTGAAGGCATCAGCCACTTCATTGGCCTTACCCAGATGGTAAAGCACATTCATATCATAGTCTTTGAGGAACTTAAGCCATCTCCTCTGAGGAAGATTCAACTCTTTCTGGGTGAACACATATTGTAGGCTCTTATGATCTGTGACAACATCCACATAAATACCATATAAGTAGTGTCTCTGAATCTTTAGGGAAAATACAATAGTTGCAGGCTCGAGGTCATGAGTCGGGTAGTTCTTCTCATGTACCTTAAGATGTCTGGAAGCATAAGCTATGACCTTACCCTGCTATATTAAAACATAACCCAGAACGACCCTAGATGCATTGTAATAAACCACATAGCCGTCTGAACCCTCTGGTAGAGTCAAAACGGGAGATGTAGTCAACTTGGTCTTCAGTTCCAAGAAGCTTTTCTCACACTCATCTGACCACTGAAACTTGACCTTTTTCTGAGTCAACTTGGTCAATGAGGTAGCTATGGATGAAAATCCTTTCATAAACCTCCTGTAATAACCATCCAAACACAAGAAACTCATGATGTATGTTGGGGAGGTAGGTCTGGGCCAGTCCTTTACTGCCTCAATCTTCTGAGAATTAACTCAGATGCCTTCACTAGATACCACATGACCAAGAAAAGCAACTGAATTCAACCAGAACTCACACTTACTGAACTTGGCAAATAACTAGCGGCCCTTGAGAGTCTGTAGAATGACCCTCGGATGATATGCATGCTCTTTCTCATTTTGAGAATAAACAAGGATAGCATCAATGAAGACAATGACAAACAAGTCCAAATACTGTCCAAAATACATAACTACAAATTCATAGTGACCATACCAAGTCCTGAAGGTTGTCTTCGGGATGTCACTATCTCTGACTCTGAGCTGATGATAGTCAGATCTGAGGTCTATCTTAGAAAATAAACTAGCACCATGATGTTGGTCGAACAAGTCATCAATCCTGGGGATGGGATATTTATTCTTGATTGTGACTTTGTTCAGCAGATGGTAGTCGATGCACATCCTGAGAGAATCATCTTTTGTTGTGAACGAAGAGAACTGGAGCACCCTATAGAGAGATACTGGGTTGGATGAATCCCTTATCTATAAGGTCTTTCAACTGTTCTTTCAATTCCTTAAGCTCTGCTGGAGCCATTCTGTAAAGAGGAATTGAAATAGGCTGGGTATCTGGAAGGAGATCTATTCCGAAGTCGATTTCCCATTTGGGAGGAACTCTAGGAAGATCTTCTAGAAACACTTCTAGGAATTCATTCACCATTGGAACTGACTCAAGAGTTGGGGTCTCGGAGTTTGAATCCTTAACCTGAACAAGATGATAGATATACCCTTTGGAAATTATTTTTCTGGCCTTAAGGTAAGAGATGAATTGACCTACAGGTACTGAGGTACTACCCTTCCATTCTAAGACTGGATCGTCTGGAAACTAAAACTGAAGGATCCTAATTCTGCAATTAACTAAGGCATAACAGGAATGTAACCAATCCATGCCTAGAATAATATCGATGTCAGTCATTTCTAACTCTACAAGATCAACTGAGGTAACTTTCTGGGAAACTATGATAGGGAAATTTATGTATACCCGTCTAGCTATAACTGGGTAACCAACTGGAGTAGAGACTAAGAAGGAATTGGAAGGATTTTCGGACTAACACCAAAGTTTACTGCTATATAAGGAGTTACAAAGAAAAGTGTAGCCCCTGGGTCTAACAATGCATAAACATCTAAATGGAAGAATTGTAACATACCCGTGACCACATCAGGAGAATCCTCTTAGTCCTATTGAGTCTGAAGGAAATACAACCTATTCTAGCGCTAACCACCACTTGCACCGGATGAGGCACCCTACTTTGTGGGGTGACCCACTAGAGCTGCTATAGAACTGGCCTAATTTTGTGGGTGAACTTCCTTGCCCTTCTGAGAAGCTGATGGACAATCTCTCATCTTGTGGCCTGGCTTGCCACAACCGAAGCAATTACCACTGCCCGCCATACACTTACCTTGGTAGTTCTTACACCACTTCTTACACACTAGATAAGTGCACCCTCTAGTAACTGTACCTTAGGACTTAGAGCCTGGCGCTCCATCCCGTCGATCTTGTCCCTATTATGGAATTGGGGCACTAGCAGAATATGGAGCTAGATTTGAATATTTTTGACGGAATTGAGAGCGGTCACCACCCTCTGACCTCTGCTGAGAGTAGTTGAAATCACCAATCCTAGACCTCTTACTATTTCGTCCCCTCTCTTTGATTTTCTCTTCCTCAATCTGCCATGCATAAGTAACCAACCTGGAGATGTCCATTTCCTTAACAAGCATAGCAGTCTTGCATTCCTTGACCATATTATTGGACACCCCAGATATGAATTTACTCATGCGAGCCCGAGAGTCTGACACTATCGCTGGGGCATACTTAGACAGTTGTGTGAACTTGAGTGAATACTCCTTCAAACTCATATCATTCTGCTTCAAGTTTATGAATTCCTAGACCTTGGCTTCTCTAAGTTTAAGTGGGAAGAACCTGTCCAAAAATGAAGTCTTGAACTGGTTCCAATCCACTAGGACACTTAAACATGATGCTTTGATACCAAGTTTGTCATATCCCGAGGCTACCCCCTAGATGTAACATGGTGCTTAGTGTCATAAGTGACCCCAAGCTAACCCATGGTCTGGCATATCTAGACAATTTTAGTTAAAAACATATACTGTGTGGAAACTAAAAATAATTTAATATCGGAAGTGGGAAAGAGCCCAAAACATGTCTGAATATATAAAAAAAAATATATATAGTGTATAGTGATGACTAAAAACAATACTAACAACTCAAAGCTGAATCTAGTCTATGTCTAAAAGCCTCTAACTGATATGAGTTGCTGGGACATCCCCCCAGCTAACTCTACTAATCTGAAACTGAAATATAAAGACTGAAAGATAAAGCATGTCTATCATCCTCGAACCATGAGGACTCACACTGAAGCTACTGAGTAAGGACTGGAAGTCGATCTAAGTGCGATGTGGATGCTGAGTGCCTGAACCTACATCATGAAATAATGTAGCATAAAGTATGTGTCAGTACTTTGAATGTACTAAGCATACAGGATGTGTGCTAAACTGAATAACATGGAAAATGAACATACAAGTGCATACTGAAGCATAAACTGAAGCTAAGCTGGATATAATGACCAAGTACTAACATGAATATATAATATGCTGAACTGAATACTGAAATAGATACTGAGTACATGGTCAATGCAACATAAATCTGAATGTGGGAGATACTGTTAGCCAACATACCCCAAGCTAAGCTATCTATGGGGACAACCTGTAACCCTGGATAGAAGGGTGTTCATACCTTGCCAAGGGTACAAATAAGCCTGACATGGATCCACTAACTGATGTCCATAAGAGACAGAGGTGTGCAGCCTAACCTGACAGTTGACCCCTCTTTACACCTACAGTGGCACCGTAGTTCTAGGATTGGGGGACTACTACTAAAGGTCTTAGCCTGATCTGACAACTAAGCCTTCATCCCGTCATCCACTCAGTACTAAGTCTACTCCCAACGGAAAAATAAGCAATGAAATGCAAGCTGAAACACTGGATAGCTCAAATACTGCCAATTATTTGAGATATATATATATATATACTAAAACTAATGGCATTCTAATACTGAAACATGATCATCTGAATTGTCTGACTAGCAAGCATAATTTATGAACACTGAAATTTAGACATGCTAGGGTTTCTGATTCCTGAACATGTGACTATACTAACTTTCCATGAAACATGAAATAGATGTCAACATAAACAATAGAATCTAAATTACAATGAATCCCTAAGAGTTAGGAACCCTAGGTCTGAACAAATTCATGGAGAACTGAAGAACTGGATGAAACTAGGGACTCACTGGGTGAAAGGAACCCATTGACGAAATCCCACATACCTGTTAGAAAATCTATAAAGAAATTCCTTAGATTCTTGGGGCTG
Source organism: Jaltomata sinuosa (assembly GCA_003996215.1). Taxonomy (NCBI): domain Eukaryota; kingdom Viridiplantae; phylum Streptophyta; class Magnoliopsida; order Solanales; family Solanaceae; genus Jaltomata; species Jaltomata sinuosa. Next base: position 201,642 of record QJPP01003526.1, read on the forward strand.
AGCTTGAAGAAACCTCCTGACTGTTCTTGAGGAAAATTGTCACCTCTTCTCTCCCTTTATCTTTCTAAGTCTGATCATTTTAGGAGAATAAGTGTTTAAAGTAGTTTTCTACTAATAAACTAGGCTTAGAATACCCAAAATGACGTATCTTAGGCCTTAGAAGATATAGGAAAAGTCTAAAACACCCCTGGGAAAATAAAAGAAATCTGCTGGAAAAATTGTGACTCAGGTTTCACGAATGGATTCCACGACTCGTGAAAACTTTCATGGCTCATGGAACCCAATCGTGGTTCCTGAGTCTTTTGTCTAGATGCGGGTCTGAGTTTCACGACTTGGGTTCACGACCTGTGGAACCTTCCACGGTCTGTAGAACCCAATTATGGTTCTCAGAGGAATGGCTGGCCTCTGTTCTGGTTCCACGACTTGGGTTCATGGCTCGTGGATCCTTCCACGGTCCATAGAACCTAATCATGGTTCTCAAAGAATTCTTTAGGTCTCTGATCTGATTCCACAGTTCCAGTCCATGACTCGTGAAAACTTTCATGGGTCATGGATCATTGATCTAATTCATGATTCTGACTGACAGTTGGAAAAAATTATTTATTTCTGGTTTTCTGAGCTAATTCTGGGCTTGAAAGTTTTGGGGTATTACATATGTTGTGTAGAATTGGTGGCAGAATATACGATTAGGCCTTTGAGATTGAAGTCTAGATGGACTTTAGTTAGAATAAATTGGTAAGACTGTAATCTTTGCTAATAAATATGTGTATGTTATGTGTAACTTGATGGTATGTGAATTGGTATTTATCCATGTGATTTATGAGGCATAGATAATATCTTCATTATGGTAGTGGAAGCCAGAGTTGAATATGAGAGATGAAATAGAATTGTTATGTAATCAAGCCCTTAAACATTCATTCTCTATTATTGTTCTACTAGTTGGTAACTTATGTGAAACTGTGTTAGACCTTATATGATTTTCTACGATTTTTAATTTACTAAACTATTTTTTGTGAATCCCTGAGTATGGAGTAGAATAGTATGTTAAATGAGAATCATCTTAAAAAGAAAAGTGGTGTTCTATCATAAAGGTTCTAGAAAACTTGGCTAGATACTAAAGTATAATTGTTGTAAGATGAATAAACTAAGGTTATTATTATACGTAGAATATTAATGGATTGTCTAATCTCAATAGAGGATTAGATGTGGAATATTTAAGGAGTTAATGGTGTTATAGCTAGGGATGCTGATAGACATATGAAAGTACGCATATATGTGTATAATTATATAATTAGAGTGTAGACATGATTTTTATGAACATACTTGGATTCGATGAATATGGTTTGATAAGGTCCTGTATGCATAATATGTTAATTGTAATTGAGACTTATTTAGTACTTCTATAAAGTTGAACTCTTGACTTGCTATTGGTCTTCAAATATGTTTGAATGACGATTCTTTCATGTTGTGCTTGAATAAGTAATTTGTGTATCTATGATATGAATAAAGGGCTAGGAATGACTAAGTGTACATGTAATTAGTGCACTGTGAGGTATCCTAAGAGATAAACTTGGAACCATATGTTCACTATTATTATTATGGAGTGGGCACCATAAGCCGGTATAAGAGTGATATTGTCTTACTTATTATGGAGTGGACACCATACCAATATAGTACATGGACATCTAAGATCCCGTGCAGGTCATGGCTAGAGAGCAAAATTAAGATCCTTAGCATGTGTGTACACTCTTGCATCCATTATTGCATCGTTCATGGTCAATCATGCTGAGATGGTATAGTGGAGTAAGATGAGACTAGAGGTACTAGTTGAGTTGATGAGATAAGATGGACATAGATTCCATGTGATATAATTAGTGAAAATGTTTACTCTTATGTTATGATGAGGTGTTATAATTCCTTGTGTGGACCAATCCTTGATATGATAATGTGATAATGAAATTATTGATGTCCTAAATGGGAAAGTTTAAATGGGTGAAATGATAGTAGCATATGAGCCTTGTTTATGCTTATTTAACGACTTGAACATCAAACTGATGATTGATATGCTTATTTGATGGATTGAATGTATAACTTATGATTTATGTGCTAAATTGATACCATATGACATGTACATGGTATGTAATTATATATTGGTGGGTTATCTTGGGATATAGGTGTAGAACTAGCATGATGATAACGAATTTAGTATCAAAGACTAACTAGTGTTATGGGAGAATTTATAGGAGAACATATGTAATGTGCGACTCTTTAAAACTATGTTAAAGGGTTTAGAGATAACTGTTATGGTTGATCAAAACTTCGAAGGTTAATACAATTATTTTGGATCGAAGTGGAGTAATGTACAAAGTAGGAACTTACCAAATAATGGATGAACTTGGTGTGAATGTAATTGTTAGCTATCATGTTTATCTTGATGATTTTTTGTGGTGTTGCATGATCTGATCCTGGTCGGCAATAATACCAACCAGTACGTATGTTTGTATTGATTCTACTCTTGCTACATTCTTTTTAGGGTGTAGCCATGTTATACGACCAGTTCAAGTTCTTATGAGAAGTGACGAGTATTTATCAACAGCTTATGCTCATCCTATTCTTATGGTGGAATCTGTATCTTTTGTTGTCCTTCATTGTATTAAAAGCTCTTGTACATGTCTAGACTAGGTCCTTGGGAAGATGTTGTACTTTTATTTTATCCAAAAAAAATATTGTAAGATTTTGTTGGTATTTCAATGGCTTACGAATTTGTTTTAATAAAACGTTTGCGTGTTTATGGTTGGGTCATTCAGGGCTCTCCTATCTAGGTAGATTAGAGTAGGTGCCCGCACGACTTATCATAATTGAAGTCATGATAGTTGGTATCAAAGGCCAGGTTACCGGTCTCACAAGTACAAGAGCAATGTCAAGTAGAGTTATGCGGATTAGTGTGTTGATGTTTACATTAAATCTTTGGGAAGCTATGAGGCATTTAGGAGTTATTTTATTTTCTTTATTCCTATGGTAGTGTCCCCATCTGTTGTGTCCCTGGGTTAATTACAATTTATATCTAGCCGATTTTAATTGGTATCTCAATGTTGATACTCAATATTTGAATGGATTCAATTGGTATCTAGTCGATTTCAATTTGTATATGGACAAACCCAATTGGTATCTAGCCGATTCCAATTAGTATTTGGCTATGAGAGTTGTGGTACAGTATGGGTATTGATTTCTGTGAAATGACCATAGTAGGTGTTGCTCGAATTGTTGATTGAAAATTCCTTATGTGTTAAGATTATGAGATAAATAAGTTACACTTATGCTTTAATTGCTATTTTTGTAGGTGTTGTGAGGTGGTTCATACTATTATCGCTCATGTGGTTGTCTATGGCATTATTGGTTGTGGTTGTTACACTTGTTAACCTTATTGAATTATTTGCCATTGTGATGTTGTGGCTGTGGTTTCAGAGTGGAGGCTATGATGATACCGAGTATGATCTATGTGCTCTCATTGTAAACACTATATGGTTGACTAAACTGTTGAATTGATTGAACAATTGTCTTGTTATACGTGCTGATGTCTATTATGATTATTGTTTTTGACTGGGATTGTCGTTATGGTTGGATAATGCTTGAGTTATCATGAGATTATTTTTTATATATTCGATTGAACATGCTTGGTAAATTGTTATGCATTTTTTATGTGGAAAAAACCTTGAATTGAATTATGTAAGATAGTCACCTATGTGTAACTACAACCTGAAATAATAACATGATTGGGTAAAAGATTCACGACTATAATTGACCGATTTCTATGTGTTCTGAAAAGGTGTGATACATCTTTGAATTTTTTTTCTTGTGGTCTAAATTAATGAGTAGAAGCGTTGCAGCTACTAATTGGTTATGACTGGACCTGGTTGTTATGGACCATGTAGATATATAAATACATACATATATATATATATATATATATGTTATAACAATCCTATTTCTCAAGTCATGATTATACCTACAACCTCCCCCTATAGGAGAACCAATCTCCATAGCCAAGAATGGTTATTAATAGGCTATAATCTAAATAAAACATGCACCATTAAGAAAATAAGCGAAAGCAAGTAAAACAGAAGAAAGCAACGGAAAATATATAGATATAAACAGAAAACTACACCATCCCACGACCTTGTATCATGGTACAGGAGCCACTACTAAATATACAAAGTACAAGAGGGAGAGTATGAAAGTAAAATATACAACTGTCTATGAATATATAAAAAAGTAAACAATGACAAAAGAAGAGATATGGTCAAGCCTCGGTCGTCAGGAGCTCACCCTATGTCTCGGATGTCCAAAAGTGTAGCACGAGTCTCTGAGTCAATGGCGATGGCCGACACTAGGATCTGCACTAGAGATATGCAAAAGTGTAGTATGAGCACCAATTACAAAGCAACGGATACCCAGTATACATCATAGGCCGGCTGGACATATATAAGATGTAAAAATAGTATATAGCAGACAAGGAAAGAAAAGATTCATAGAAACAAAAAGAGTAAAGCACAAGGAACCTAGCCACAGATTGAAGTCCTCATGAAATACAAGTGAACTAAGCTAGCCATAAAAGATGCATCATAGAACACAGATATAAGAGCAGAGAATGCACCTGGGTCCTTGCAACAACAGTATATAAAGAAAAAGGTTAAAGAACACGGCAGTGTGCCCGTAACCTCAAATAATGGGAGGGAAAGAAATTCAACTTAATATATGCATACTAATTATACAAATCACAAGGTAAGGATGATCATAAGCAAACTAGTAAGTAAATAAAATAGGAGTAAGTAAACTAATCTACCTACAATCCCAACGAGCACCCATACACTCGAGGAATACATACAAGTGAAAATAAACCCTTCAGCATCCCATACTACCAGAGCGTACGCTCGGCAAACAGCAAGCAAGGGGTGGAACCGTGCATAGATGAATGATATGATATGAAGTGTCAGTGGTATTGTATGCACCTCCTCTGGATCCTATAGGCCTAGCAGGTAGGACCCATGGAAGGGCTTCCCCCATATACCTCTTCTCTGGCACTCTCGGCCCGTATCCTCTAGTCTGGATCGGCAAGGTCCATAAAGGTCTCTGAGACCATATACAAACTCTCAAGTTCTCATCATGCGTGCCCAGAATTTATCGGGTCTAAAATAGGTAATAAAAATCATGTCTAGCACTCCAGCCCAGCGGAGTCTAGTATCATCTAGAAAATCAATAATAAAACCATGTCTAGCACTCTGGCCCAGCCGAGTCTAGTATCATCTCAAAATCAGTCCAAAACACCATCATATAATCTCTTTTACTCAAAGAAGATCCATAAAACCATTTTCAAATTCATTTGTAATTATTTATAACTTAAAACGGGACCTTGGGGCCATGCAAGGTTTAGAAAATTGGTGATAGTCAGGCCCACAACCTCGTAGGAGTAATAAATCAATGCAGAAAACCATTTTCATGATGATGCTATGCTCAAATACAATCAATAGCTCAATAGCTCACAATTAACCTACCAGCCCTACACAAGCACAATCCGCTCTACAACACAGATAACCAGCTCATAATCATGAATCAATGTCCGGGACTCACAGACACTTTCCAATTAACTCCCAACTATAGTCCAGAGGCATATGCAAAGGCCACTCAGGGCTGTAAGGGGTAATGCTATCGTACTAGCTCGAATACTATAACAAAAGAAACAAGAACGGACAGAAAGGAAGCGGACAAGGTCTGGGGTGCCAAAATAATAAACTCAACCCAAAGATGATATAAATAGTGCAATTGCATTCTATATAGACCAAGTCTAAGATAGGTAAGTCGTAGCCTACCTGACGTTCGATGACAACTTGTTGGCAAGACGTCGTTCAAGCTCAAACTACTCCGAGAAGAATCGAATCACAATAAAATTATCAAAAACATAATCTACTCCTCAATGTGGATCTAACAATACCCATAATGCTAATAATTAAACTCGATTAAAATATAGGTCAAAATGGGCCTATGGACCCCGCAACCCAAAGGCAAAAACAAAAGTTACCATAAGGTTCCCAACACTGTCGGAAACACATGCTAAAAAATTGAGCATAATTCGAGTAAGAGAAGGGCCTAAAACAACCCTTAACCCCAAGAACAAAATTAGGATTTAAAAGAAAAAATAAGGGAAATTAACGAAAGGGGACTTACAATTGAAGATGCACAATCAACTATGCACCAGAATTATATCATCCCAGCACTCCACAATAAACCCATAAAGAAAATGAGCTTGGGGTTCTAGAAAAAATGGAGGAAGATGAGCTAGAATAGAGAAAGAATAAAGGAGAAGATCCTTTAAAGCGTCCAGCGGTTGGAGTACCTGTAGTTTTAATGATGCAGGTGCGTCGGCACAGTGATGCTCAGAAACACCGCAGAGGGGAAAGTTGCCAAAACCTCAGACCCCGCAAGTGCGGTCAAAAATGTTGCAGGGGCAGATGAAGGTTCACAAGCCCTCCCCCTGCTGAGGCCATCAGCACCACATGTGCAGCACCCAGGACGCAGGTGCGGCTGTGCAGGTGATACGCCCAAATTACACCTCCTTATAGAAGCATAAAGCGGTCGATGTTCAAATATAGAATCCAACAAAGGCTGGGGTCAATTCCACAGGGAATATGGAAGGACTAGGGTCAATTATGTTTACTCGCGCTCTTAGCCATTTATTTCCCTACAGGGGGTTTATAGTAACAAGTAGTAATCGTAATTCAAATTCGAACAAGTAACATAGTAACAGTTTTAAGTGTTGTAATCAATGCGAGAAGCGACTAGGGTAGTGTTCCCTATGAGATCATAACTAAATAAGCATTGTACTAGCAATCTATTTTGGTGCTTAGCATGCAAAACCGATAAGTTAGGTTCACCTAATGGTTGGTCCCCTAGATAGATGAATTTCACCACGTACCTTGGTCCAGCTATGGGTGTATGCTTTACTAACCCTTACCCTTGATCCCAGATTAGCTATTCCCGGGCAAGGTCAAGCTATTAGATGAGGGTTGATAGCCTCAAATCTCCGTTCTAACCAACCCTTTTCCCATTCGTTACCTCTTTGATCCGGAAAGTAAGAATAAGAGGGGTTCTAACGTTTGCAACCATTAAAAAGTAATGAAAGCGAAGGGAAGAACAATACATGCCTAAACACCATCCTAGAATTGATAAGTACTTTGCCTACGTTGTTAATCCTTCATGGTTCCCACAGCCCTGGTTGTGGATTTAGCTACTAATGGTTGTAAGGAGATAACAAGATTTAGATGAAGAGATCATGATTGTAACTTACAAGAACAAGTAAGGAAAACCGGAAATCATGAAACCACAAGAACACTTCAATAAATCAAGAACAATCTTTGACTTCTCAAACTCTGTTATGATGTCTCAACAAACGTAAATAATCTGTAAAAAATTGTAGCTAGTGCATAACGTTCAAAATAAAACCTAAGGGAATGTATTTATAGACAAAATAGACCAAATTCTAACTAATCTAGGAAAGTTGGATGTGGCAGTTGCGATGGGCAAGACCTACGGGCCATCGTGGTTGCGATGGGCATTGTGGGTTCCCAACGGTCTTCCTTCACTTTGTGTCTCCAGGCCTTCTGTCTTGTTTCCATGCACAAAAGCGATGGGGTGTCATGGTTTCCACGCCCGTCATGGCTAGCTTGTCGGCTAACAACTCTGCATCTTCATTGTCTCTGGCTCATTTTGACAGGCTCTGCGACGTCCCATCGTGGCTCTCACGGGCGTCATGGCAGCTCGTCTGACTTGATTTTGCTTCTCAGTTCCACATGTCCAATCCCACAGGCAAGTGTGATGGCCCGTGGTTGGAACGATGCCCGTCATGGCTGGACGTGGGGGAGGGTTTTGCCTCTAAGTTTCTCTGGTATATTTTTATGCCCTTTCTCACGGGCCGTGGTAGATCCCACGCTTGTGGGGCATGTCTTTTTACCCAGAAAACTGCAACTTTTTGGTCTTTTTATCTTTTCAATACTTTTCCCGCACATGTAACAAACGACAGCAAATCTAACAAAACACACTTAAGAACTTCCCAAAATCCTTAGTTTAAGCATCAAAAGTGTCGTGAAATCCCGGCACGTCAACACCCTCAACTTAGAATGTTTGCTTGTTCTCAAGCAACAAATAAAAACAAAAACTAAAATGATGCTCAAGTAAAAGGAAACTAGGAACTACAACAGCAACATAGTTCAATCCACAGAATCAATACCTACTAAATATCAGTTCAAAAACCAGTGCATCTATTCAAGTTATCAAAAACAACACAAGACGGATCCATGGATGACATGATATTCATGAGAAAGATAGCATACACAGCATACATTCATACCAATCAATTAGTAATCACAGTCTACTCTAGTGCCTCCACAACAAAGAAGTCCCGCTCACACAAAAATGCATTCAACAAACAGGACTAGGATTATGCTCACTCTCGTCAAGAAATTCAAGTTGTACATGCACAATACCATAGGCTTGCCCTTATTTTCTATGCCTTAGCTTTCAAACAGTTCAGTTAAGATCCCTATAGGACTTTGTTAGGCTTGTAATGTAGGCTTAGAGATGGGAATGGTATATTTGGGTAACAGTGTCTACGCCCTCCTTGACACTACAATTACTTCTTTATTCTCCACTTTTCAGACCTCAAAGTTTTCCTCCCTTATTCTCCTTTCTTGTTACCTTTTCGCTTTTATCAAGCTCTGGGTGTGGCTTTTATTGCACCTTTGTTTTTCATTTTTTCATTTTTTTCTTTTCTTTTTCTTTCTTTGTTTCTTTCTTTTATAGCACACAAACCACACCCATTCTCTCCCTTTTTTAAACATTAACCTGATCTTTTCATACCCAAAACTTCCTATCTACCCTTATAGTAGCCACCCTCAACTTACGTGTTTAGCCTGAGTTGAGGTGCACAATGTCCAAGGAGGGACCAGGGCCACAAAAAAGGTTTATAGGAAATAGGAAAGTTGAACAGGCTAACAACAAAAGGGATTAACTTAGGCTCAAATTTAGGGATCAAAGGAAATCATAATTTCATTTGGTAGGTCATTTGGCTTAAGTGGACTCATTCAAAAATGGCCTATGATCATCTCCTAACCAAACTATTCTACAACCATAGCAAGACTAACTAGGCAAGTTCTAGATTGATACAGCACAACAAGAACAGATACAAGGCAGCTCACTCACACATAGCACAGAGTTTTGACTACATATTAGCTAACTATCAGTTCATGCTTTAGCTTAAGCTACTTATCGGAGTCATCTGCATGCTGTCATTTACAGATTGATCAAGGTCAGTCCTAACAACTTATTTCAAAAAAAATTGGAGGGGTCTCCAATTTTCACAAAATATTCTCAAAATAAGACCATGGCTGCATTTAGTTCTTACTTTTCTTCTACAAACACACATCCTATTCAAAACATGCCGGTTCAATAGAAATTAGGGATTTGTTATCCAAATACAAGCTAACATTGGGATGATCATAGCAGAGGAGATAAGGGATCGAGTCACTAAAATCAGTTCATACTACCCTTTTCCTTGCCTCCTTACTGAGCTATGTGATGGTGATATTATCCCAAAGTATTCGGGTATTGATCATATCGAGCATGCCATCCGGACCTATTATCCCAAGTGGTCCAAAGAAGATAGTAAAACATTGAGTCTAGGTGTTACATCGGAAGCAATAAAACCCACCACCACCTATGATGCATTTGTGCGCCCTCTATATATGCTACCTTACATGATGGCCATCCCAACCCCGAAAGGTAGCCTAAATAAGGAGAATCCATCGGTAATAGAGGAAGCTGCTATCACTTTAAATTTGATATGCCCCCGCAGTACTCAAGTGTTGACTCCTCGCGGGGTTGAAATCTCTATCCCGAATACTCTACCAGCTCCTTCCACTTCTGTTACACCTCCATTAGAAGATCCAACCTCTGTTTACGCCTTTCACCCGACGAACTTTGCCAACACTGTCAAGGACACTATCCAGCTAAATGAGCAAATGAAAAAGTTTGCTCAGTAGTTCCAGGCTATAGCTGATACCTCAATACGGAAAGCCATAGCACCATATGTTACTATGCATGGATGGATCGACGCATTGGAAGAGAGGATCAATGAAAATTTAGATGAGCTGGGTGCAGCGGAGCTGACAGAGATGAAGGAGCAGATTGCAACGCTGAGGGTAGATGTAGATGAATTAAAGGGTCACCTATCCTCATATGCTACTGCTCCAGTAGTCATGCCAAAGGCTTTTTTGGAGCCGATAATTGATTTATGGGACTTTGCAAATCCTGAGCTCCGCCAAAAGGAACCTAAAAAAGAGGAAGAGGCATCAGCTAGTCCCTCTGAGCCTGCAAAGAAGAGAAGGACAAAAGATAAGAAAGTATATTTAGAGGATACACCTTTAAGCCTGGAATCTTTAAAGCGTAAGGCAGAGAGAGCAAAGAAAAGGAAATACAAAGAGGAGGCACGAGTACGCAAAGAGTCCCTAACTATGCACTAGATCCGTATAGATGCAATTGGTACAGGTGGCTGGGAAAGTGGTGTTGCAGGTACCGCGAAGGAAACTTCTTTAGACCCCTTTGTGGGAGTGATCGGTGATGAAGTAGCACAGGCAGATGTTGATACTGAGAGGAATGCAGAGGCAGCCTCTATTGATAAGAGAGACACGGGCACTGATCCAGTAGGCTCAGCTACACAGGATGACCGCGCTTAAGCGCCACAGGTATGCCTTGCCTCCCTTGTTTAGTTATTTTTATTTCATTGGGAACAATGCACAACTCTTTTTGATGGGGTGGGGGAAGATTAGTCATTTGTATAGTTGTTATTGAGTGTTTTGTCAAATTCTAAGTATCCAAAACACTCGCGTCATGTTGCAACATTAAATCAGGCGCTGCATGAGAGGCAACCCATGAGGGTACCCACATAGTACCCGCATCCTTGGGGTTTTCTTGTTGTGTTCTTTTCCTAAGGATTTATAATTTCTATTGAACCAGCATGTTTAGAATAAGATGTGTGTTTGTAGAAGAAAAGTAGAACTGAATGCAGCCATGGTCTTATTTTGAGAAAAAATTGTGAATAATAGAGACCCCTCCAAAATTTTCTCAAAATTAGACCATGGCTGCATTCAGTTCATACTTTTCTTTTACAAACACACATCTTATTCTAAACATGCTAGTTCAATAGAAACTAGAAATCCTTAGGGAAAGAACACAGCAAGAAAACCCCAAGGATGCGGGTACTATGTGGGTACCCTCATGGGTTACCTCCCATGCAGCGCCTGATTTAATGTTGCAGCACGACGCGAGTGTTTTGGCTACTCAAACTTTGACAAAAAACTCTATAACAACTATACAAATGACTAATATTCCCCCACCCCATCAAAAAGAGTTGTGCATTGTCCCCAATGCACTAAAAATAACTAAACAAGGGAGGCAAGGCATACCTATGGTGCTTAAGCATGGTCATCCTGTGTAGCCGAGCCCACTGGATCGGTGACCGTGTCTCTCTCATCAATAGAGGCTGCCTCTACAGTCCTCTCAGTATCAACATCTACCTATGCAACTTCATCACCGGTCACTCCCATAAAGGGGTCTAAAGAAGTTTCCTTTTCGGTACCTGTAACACCACTTCCCTAGCCACCTGTACCAATTGCATCTATACAGATCTGGTGTATAGTTAGGGACTCTTTGTGTACTCCTTCCTCCTCTTTGTGTTTCCTTTTCTTCACTCTCTCTGCCTTACGCTTTAAAGATTTCAGGCTTAAAGGTGCATCCTCCGGACGGACTTTCTTATCTTTTGTCCTTCTCTTGTTTGCAGGATCAGAGGGACTAGCCGGTGCCTCTTCCTTTTTTTCAGGTTCCTTCTGGCAGAGCTCAGGATTTGCAAAGTCCCATAAATATTATCAGCTCTAATAGAGCCTTTGGCATGACTACTGCAGCACTAGCATATGAGGATAGACGACCCTTCAATTCATTTACATCTACCCTCAGCGCTGCAATCTGCTCCTTCATCTCTGTCAGCTCAGCTGCACCCATCTCATCCAAATTTTCGTCGATCCTCTCTTCCAATGAATCGATCCATTCATGTACAGTAACATATGGTGTTATGGCTTTCCATATTGAGGCATCAACAATAGCCTGGAACTACTGAGCAAACTTTTTCATCTGCTCATTTAGCTGGATAGTGTCCTGGACAGTGTTGGAAAAGTTCGTCGGGTGAAAGCCATAAACAGAGGTTGGATCTTCTAATGGAGGTGCAGCAGAAGTGGAAGGAGCTGGTAGAGTATCCGGGATAGAGATGTCAACTCCAAGAGGAGTCAACACTTGAGTATTATGGGGGCATCTCAAAGTTGAAGTGACAGCAGCTTCATCTCTTACTAATGAAGTCTCCTCATTTAGGCTACCCTTCGGGGTTGGGACGGTAATAATGTAAGGTAGCATATCTGGAAGGGGCATAAATGCTTCATAGGTGGTGATAGGTTTAGTTTCTTCTAATGTACCACCTAGACTTAATGTTTTGCTATCATCTTTGGACCGCTCAGGATGATGGGTCCGGATGGCACGCTCGACACGATCAATACCCGAATACTTTGGGACAACAGCACCATCATATAGCTCAGTAAGGAAGCAAGGAAAAGGGTAGGATGAACTAATTTTGGTGACTCAATCCTTTATCACCTCTTCTATGATATTCCCAATGTTTAGCTTGTATTTGGATAACAAGTTGGCTACCAGAACAGCCCTCTCAATAGTCAATTGATTGTCTCCACCTATTGGCATAAGGAGGAGTCGCATAATCACCCACCAGAATTTTGCCTCAAAAGTCAACGAGGCCTTGGTGATCTGCGGCTTGTCTTGATATAGCTAAGGTGGGGTACCATTCTTGGTGAGAACTTTGATATCCACTTAGTCCGCTCATCCTCTGATTTATACCAGTAGTCGTAGTCTGACGTGTTAGAGGGTGCAACATACTCAGGCCCATACAAAAATCTAATAATAGTCTCGGTCGAGATGTTTACCGTAACACCTCTTATAGGGACGCTCTCAAGAGCGGGTAAATATGATAGTTTCTGACCCTTTCTGCACCATCTCTCTTGTATGGCCTGATAGTTAGCATACATCTCCCTTATGATAGTCAGCTGATAGTCCGTAAGTGGTTTGCTGCTCCAGCCCAAGTTATAATGGCCGAAGTACTCCTCAAGATTAGGAAAGTCTTTTAGCTTGAATGAGTCTATCCATCATTCTTATGCGATAGGGCATTTTAGGTGCCCCTTTGCCATAATCTGCAGCCCATAGTCAAATATCTTTTGCGACCATTCCACATTCCACCTCGTCTTTTCCCAGAGTCGGACATCTTTGGTTGTGAGAACTAGTGATCTCCTGGGAGCTTTGGACGTAGGCAGTGTCTTTCTCATTTTCAGGGGTGGTGCTCTCAGTATCGGAGTCAGAACTAGCTTGTGCAGCTTTTTCAGAACCTGACTTTGAAACATCTCCCGACCCGGTCTCGGTTTCCATGCCACTAGAAATTGGTATAGCTGACTCTTGTCCTCCCTTAGCCTTTGGAAGAGCGGTGTCACTTTCTTCATCCGAACTGGATGATCCATAAGATGAATCTTCCTCCTCTTCAAGCTGGGGGAAGTATGCTCTGAGGTTTGCTCATGTTCGAGTGCATCACCTCCCTCGTCTTCAGACTGGGAAGGAGATGAGAATACCAGCTTTCTCTTTTTTATCCGGATAAGGGGGGTGTTGTCTGAGTCGCTTTTCTCGCCTTCTGAATCAGATTGATCCTTCAGGCGAGTAGTAATGGCTCATTCTTTTGCTTTTCAGGGTCCACCTCATTATAGTTGAGTAGGTGGTTCCATATAGTACCTGCAGGTAACCAACATTAGCAACCCGAACCCAAAAAACTAAAAAAGAAAAAAAAATTACACTTAGAAAAAATTTCAGAATTTTCAGCCTCCCACGGGCGTGGGAGGTCTGACAGCCTGTGACACAGGGCCTTGGGATCAGACAGTGAACCTTTCAAGAAATTTTATCCTCCCACGATGTCCTGCCATAGGCGTGGGAGGTCTGACGTCCCATGGGAGAGGGCATCGGAAACACACAGTGATGTTTTAAGGACATTTTGTTCTCTCCCTTCTTCATTTACTTGCACATTTTTCACTTCACCCAAACCAACTTCATACACAATCGTCGAACAAGACATCTATACTCTATTCACATAATCAATACAACCCTAATTCCCAATTTATGTATACACACACACACACAATAACTAGGTAACGTTCACAACTAGGGTTCGCTAAACAATATGAATTTATAAAACACATGAACCCTTAGTTATTCTAAAAGCATCAATTAGAATTTAAAGCATCAAGTAGAAATTACTTACTTCTTGATTTTCAATAAACTCTTGGAGAGCACTTGTAGATCTTTGAGTAAACCTTGCGTAATGTTTCTTGTGATTGTGAAGAGTATATGGGATGTGAGGGAGTGATTTGTGGGGGTAAGGAGATGATCGTGGAAGGTGATTGTGGGGTGAGTGAGTCATGAATTGAGGGATAGAAATTTGATAATGGTGGGACTTGAGTAAATTTGACCTCAACTAAATAAGGTCAAATGCTTATTAAACGCGGGGGAAAAGGGAAAGGGAACTGAGTCGGGTCAGGTCACTGAGTAGAATAAAAAATTAAAGTTTGTTGACCCTTTGACCGACCTAGACGATGGGCAATCACGGCACCCATAGGGCACGCGATGTCCCATTGTGAGTAACTTACTTGGGCGTCATAGGCCCAATTCCCACGCCTGTCGGGGTTACGACGTCCCATTATGTCGGGACGTGGGAATGGGCTAGTGGCCTTTTCTGAGCTTCTCTTGGCTTCATGCCCATTTCCCACGCCCGTCGAAGCTGCGACGGCCCGTCGTGTTAGGTGTGGAAATGGGACAGACTAATTTTTCTTTCTTTTCTGGTTGGCATGCCTAATTCCCACGGGGCGTGGGCCCTATGATGGCCCGTCACAGGTGCCCGTGGGAACCCTTTTTCTACAAATTTTCCCTTATTCAATCTTACCAACTCCTGCACACTTAAACAATCATTAGTTCATGGGTTGCCTCCCATGCAATGCCTGATTTAACATCGCGGCACGACGCAGGTTACTTGACTACTCAGACTTTATCAAGTTTCCTCATGGGTTGCCTCCCATGCAGCACCTGATTTAACATCACGGCATGAAGCAGATTACTTGACTACCTAGACTTTATCAAGTTCCTTGCTTACCACGAATTCACTAAGGTTCCATACTTCCACAGCTTTTAGCTCCTCTATCATTCCCAAATAAGCCTTTATCCGCTGCCCATTCGCTTTGAACCTCTTCCGCTCATGGTTTTCAAGTTCTACGGCCCCATGTGGAAATACCTGTACCACTTTGAATGGTCTAATCCACTTGGACTTCAACTTTTTAGGAAACAAGCAATGTTTGGAATGAAAAGCAGGACCAAATCACCCAGCTAGAAATCTTTCTTCTCAATCTTCTGGGGATATAGTTTCATCTTCTCTTTGTACAAGGCTGAACTTTCATATGCATTGAGGCGAAACTCATCTAACTTATTCAAATGCCCAAGCCCCTGAAATGATGCTCCAGACCAGTCTAAATTCAACTTTTTCAAAGCCCACATGGCCTTATGCTCTAGCTCAACAGGTAGATGGCACGCTTTCCCAAACACAACCTGATATGGTGACATGCCTATTGGTGTCTTATATGCAGTCCGGTACGCTCACAAAGCATCATTTAGTTTCCTAGACCAATCCATTCTATTTACATTCACAGTCTTAGACAGGATTGACTTTATCTCGCGATTGGAAACCTCAACTTGCCCACTAGTTTGGGGATGGTAGGGGGTTGCAACTTTGTGTTTCACTCCATACTTCTCAAGAAAAGCCCAAAAAAACCTATTGCAAAAGTGAGAGCCTCCATCACTAATAATCGCCCGTGATGTACTAAATCTGGCAAAGATGTTCTTTTTCACGAATGTTATGACACTCTTTCCTTCATTATTGGGAAGTGCAATTGCCTCCACCCACTTGGACATATAGTCGATAGCCACCAATATATATTTTATCCCATTTGAACTCACAAATGGACCCATGAAATCAATACCCCACACATCAAACAGCTCAATCACAAAGATGGGAGTGAGAGGAATTTCATGCTTCCTTGATATACCACCTTCCCTTTGACATCGACTTCAAGCCTTAGAAAAATCATGGGCGTCTTTGTGGATGGTTGGACAATAGTAGCCACATTGTAAGATCTTGTGAGCCATTCGGATACCACTATGATGCCCTCCAACAGGGGATAAATGACAAGCCTCTAATATCTCCATCATCTCGGCTTCAAGCACACAACTATGGATCATGGTATCAGCACACACACGAAATAAGAATGGCTTGTCCCAGAAGAATTTCTTAACATCTGACATGAACTTTCTTCATTGATGGACAGACATATCAGAAGGTACCACATCACTTGCCAAATAGTTGGCAAAGTCTGCAAACCATAGAATCAGATCTTGGGAGGCAGCCAACACTTGCTCGTCTGTAACCAATCATCAATCTCTTGTTCATCATTCAGCTTCAGCATTGCCTCTTCCTCTAATCTTGAGAAGTGATTTGCTACCAAATTTTGTGTGCCCTTCCGGTCCTTTACCTCAAAGTCAAATTCTTAAAGCAACAACACCCATCTAACCAATCTTGGCTTTGCATCCTTCTTCTTCATGAGGTACCTAAGAGTTGCATGGTCAGTGTGCACAACTACCTTAGTTCCAAGTAAATATGATCTAAACTTTTCGAATGCAAAGACCACAGGAAGAAGCTCTTGTTTTGTCACCGTATACTTCTTTTGAGCAGGGTTGAGAGCTTTGCTAGCGTAGTAGATGGGATGAAGAATATTTTCACATCCTTGGCCTAGGACTGCTCCTAGCACCACTCCACTAGCATCGCAGATAACCTCAAAAGGCTGAGACCAATCAGGTGAAATAATAATGGGAGCAGAGATTAAATTTTCCTTCAGGCACTCAAATGCCTTCAGACATGCATCATCAAAAACAAACTTCACCTCCTTCTCTAATAACTTGCACAATGGATGTGCAAAAGTCTTTGATAAACCTACGATAGAAACCAGCATGCCCCAAAAAGTTTTGAATACCCTTCACAGAAACTGGTGGAGATAATTTTTCAATTACTTCTATCTTTGCTTTCTCGACCTTAATACCCTTCTTGGAGATCCGATGGCCAAGCATTATACCCTCTTTGACCATGAAGTGACATTTTTCCTAATTTAGCACTAAGTTACACTCTTCACATCTTTTTAGCACACAACTCAGATGAGCCAAACAATCATCAAAAGAGTTAACAACCACCGAAAAATCATCCATGAACACCTCAATAGTGTCTTTCACCATGTCTAAGCAAATTGACATCATACAATGCTGAAATGTTACTGGTGCATTGCATAGGCAAAATGGAATCCTCTTGAAAGCAAATGTCCCATATGGATAGGTAAAAGTTGTCTTCGCTTGGTCTTCAAAACAATCGAGATCTGATTGTATCCTGAATAATAATCGAGAAAACAATACCATCCTCTAACAGCAAGACGATCTAATATTTGATCCATGAACAGCATTGGAAAATGGTCTTTCTCGGTCCAAGCATTCAGCTTCCTGTAGTCCATGTATATGCGCCAGCCTGTGACTGGCCTCATCGGAATCAACTCATTCTTTGCATTTGGGACCATAGTAATTCCACTCTTTTTGGGCACACACTGAACAGGGCTCACCCACTTGTTGTCTTCAATAGGGTAAACCACACCTGTATCCAGCCACTTGATGATCTCCTTTTTGACAACTTTTTGCATAGGCTGATTCAACCTGCGTTGGTGCTCAATACTCGGAATTCAATCTGGGTCTAGCTGAATTTTATGTGTGTGAATTCTAGGCGGGATACCAATAATGTCAGCAATGGACAAACTAATGGACCTCTTGAACTTTCTCAAAATAGAAGCCAGAGCTTCAACCTGCCCTTCATTTATGTCTGCAGTAACAATAACTTGCAGGGTGTCATTAGATCCTAAGAACACATATCGTAGGTGAGAAGGAAGTGTTTTGAGCTCCAAGACTAGAGGCTCCTCAATAGATGGCTAGCAGGTGGTGTCTATTGATTCTATAGGTTCAAATCAAGCTTCTTTGGAGCGTAAGTATAGGACCCCATACTTGTAAGTGCTTCTACCATATCCTTATATTCCTCAATGTCATCTCCATCAAAATTCATGATAACAGCTGCAAGTGCTTTAACACGAAGTTTCTCTTCAACAGGCACTATCAGTTGATCCTCATCAATCACATATATAACTGATACTCTGCGCATGTCGCCATGATGTTTCATAGACTGGAAGACATTGGAAGTTACTACTACATCATTAAGTCTGAATTTTATTTGCCCAGTCTTGAAGTAAACTAAAGCACGTCCGGCGGCAAGGAATGGGCATCCCAAGATGATGGGAACCTCAAAGTCAACCTCACAATCAAGGATCAAAAAGTCTGCAGATTAGATGAAAGTGTCAACTTTCACAAGTACAGCATAGAGAATTCCCACAGGCTTTTTCACAGTTGGGGGCTCCCAAGACCAACTGCTTGAACATTGCTAGTGGCATCAGATTAATACAAGCACCCAGATCACACAACGCTTTATAAAAGTAGAATGCTCTAATCATGCATGAAAATGGTGAAAGCTCCAGGATCTTCTTTTTTTTGCACCAGAGAACGAGAGGCTATTGAACTACAATGGTGCAAATTATTAGCTGACTCAAAACTCACAGTTCTCTTCTTTGTCACCAGATCCTTCATAAACTTTGCATACCCAGGCATCTGCTCTAATGCTTTAACTAAAGAAATATTCACTGAAAGTTATTTCAGCACGGAGATAAACTTGTGAAATTTTCCTTCCTCAACCTTCCTTTTCAATCATTGTGGGTAAGGTAGAGGGGGAAATGGTATGGGCTTAAAGACCTGTGGAACCTCCTTGTTCTTTGCTTTGGCATCTATGGACTTCTTCTCACTTGGATTTTTGACGCTATCTTTTACCTCTGAATCGACCAAAATCTTAGCATTATATTTCTCAGGCTCAGCCGGCTCATCAAAAACTATAAGAAAAGGGGGATCAACAGTCTGTTTCCCACTTTGAGTAGTCATAACCATGCATTGTCGATCATTCTTCAGATTTTAAATTGTGTCACTTGGGAGAGTACCCTTAGGACATTAATTCAGGGTTGTAGACATTTGGTTCATCTGTGTCTCAATCTGCTTTATGGCGACAGAATGAGCCTCTACCTTTTGACTCATACCTGAAAGGTCAGTGTGCATCTCCTTCAAGTTTCCATCCGTAGAATCAACCTTTTGCAATACCTTGTTAATCAGCTCCCTCTTGGATGGTTGTTCAGGTCCTGATTCATGATTTCCCAGAGGGACATACAAGCCACTTCTATCATTCTTGTAGCCATCCCTCTTGTGCCAGTCACCATTCCTGTCTCTACCTCTGCTTTTATCTCTATAGCCAAACTGGTTGTAGTTGTCATCTATATCTCTATTCTGGCCTTGATTTCACTGGCCATTGGCCCGAAAACCCACTACTTGATCATTTAGATAACTAACTTCTTCATCAGATTCCTGCTCATCTAGCTTTGGTGCTTTTCCTTGTGAACCGATAGCTTTCACCTTTTCTACCCCATCATTTAGGATTTGCTTCGCAATCAAACCTATGTTTGTCCTCAATTCAGCAACATCCTGTCTAATCTCCTACAAATCTTGATAGTCAATGGATTTTCCAACCGCATAAGTTCCAACTAAACTCTCAGACTCTCTATTATGACAGGCCCTATTGGTTTTGGTAACCCTATCAAGCATATTAGAAGCTTCATCATAAGTATTCTCCATGAATGCTCCCCATGTTACTGTATCAGCTACTGCTTTGGTATTGGCATTCAGTGCTCTTTAGAAGATCTCCATCAGATGATCCGAAGGGATTCTATGTTTCAGAACTTGTTTTAGCTTCTTATTAAACCTTATCCATGTTTCATATAGTGCCTCCGCCAGTAGATGCTTGAAGTTGTAGACCTCTTGCTTTAGCTTCAACATCCTTGATGGAGGAAAGAACTTCTCCAGAAATTGAGTCTTCAGCTCCATCCATGTGTATATAGAATTATCAGGCAATTCTGTAAGCCACAGAGTTGCCTTCCCAGTCAAAGAGAATGTAAATAGCCTCAGTCTAATAGCATCTCGCCCCACTCCTGGTAGATTATAAGCTGTGAAAATCCCCAAAAAAAAATTCACATGTAGATTTGCATCCTCAATAGTCTTTCCAGCAAATAGTCCTTTCAGGTTCAACAACAGGATCATGGTATTGGTAATGTCAAACTTTGTACCTTCAGGCAGTGGTGGCAATACTATGGGTCTAGTAGTCCCTATGTCATAAACATCATCTTCATCAAGATTGTAATGAGTGACATGCCTTGGCTGCTGCATGTGTCTGCCTCTATTCCCTCTTGGTGTCACTGGATCATGAGGCACATTACATCGGGCTGCTTTGTCTCTCGAAGCTTGAGCATCTAGTGTGGCTTGACAAGCAGCTTGCTGTCGTGCTTTCCTTTCTTGCTCAGCTGTCGCATTTTGAGCTGCAAGGTCTGCGGCAATTTGAGCATCTTCAGCAATTTGGCCATCTTTTTCTGTCTGTTTCTTCTACTCTTCTTTGGCCAACATCCGAGTTGTGGCCTCTTTTGGTGTCTCGTAAATTCCCTCTTTAATCATGTTTCTCAGAGTTTGTTGGAGTTCCAGATCGAATGGAATCATGGGATTTCCTTGACTCCTTGTACTGGGCATGCACAAGTGTACAACTTGTGGAACAAAACAAAAACAACAGAAAAAAGTAAAATCAGGAAATAAGGACTAATAGTGAAATAAACACAATCTCTCTTAATCCAAAACCGTATTCCCCGGCAACGGCGCCAAAATTTGATACTCCCAAATTACACCTCTTTATAGAAGCATAAAGCGATCGATGTTCAAATATAGAACCCAACAAAGGTTGGGGTCGATCCCACAGGGAATATGGAAAGACAAGGGTCAATTATGTTTACTCGCGCTCTTAGCCATTTATTTCCCTACAAGGGGGGTTTATAGTAACAAGTAGTAATCATAATTCAAATTCAAACAAGTAACAAAGTAACAATTTTAAGTGTTGTAATCAAAGAGAGAAGCGACTAGGGTAGTGTTCCCCATGAGTTCATAACTAAGTAAGCATTGTACTAGCAATCTATTATTGTGCTTAGCAAGCAAAATCGATAAGTTAGGTTCACCTAAATGGTTGGTCCTCTAGATAGATGAATTTCACCACGCACCTTGGTCCGGCTATGGGTTTATGCTTTACTAACCCTTACCCTTGATCTCAGATTAGCTATTCCCAGACAAGTTCAAGCTATTAGATGATGGTTGATAGCCTCAAATCTCTATTGTAACCATCATTTTTCCCATTCTTTACCTCCTTGGTCCGAAAAGTAAGAATAACGCGAGTTCTAACATTTGCAATCGTTAAAAACCAATCAAAGCGAAGGAAAGAACAATACATGCATAAACACCATCCTGGAATTGCTAAGTACTTTGCCTACTTTGTTAATCCTTCATGGTTCCACAACCCTAGTTGTGGATTTAGAGACTCATGGTTGTAAGGAGATAACCATATTTAGATGAAGAGATCATGATTATAACTTACAAGAACAAGTAAAGAAAACCGGAAATATTGAAACCTCAAGAACACTTCAATAAATCAAAAACAATTGTTGACTTCTCAAAACTGTGTTATGATGCCTCAACAAACGTAAATAATTTGTAACAAATTGTATCTAGTGCGTAACATCCAAAATAAAACCTAAGGGAAGGTATTTATAGATAAAACGGATCAAATCCTAACTAATCTAGGAAAGTTGGATGCAAAAGTTCTGACAGGCAAGCCCCACGGGCCGTCGTGGTTGCGACGGGCATCGTGGGTGCCTCTCGGTCTTCCTTCACTTTGTTTCTCCAGGCCTTCTGTCTTATTTCAAAGGGCTAATGCAATGGGGCATCATGGTTTCCATGCCCGTCATGGCCAGCTCATTGGTTAATAGCTCTGCATCTCCATTGTCTCTGGCTCATTTCGATGGGCTCTGTGACGTCCCATAATGGCTCTCATAGGCGTCGTGGCAGCTCGTTAGGCTTGATTTTTCTTCTCAGTTCCACTGGTCTAATCCCATGGGCAAGTGTGACGGCCTGTGGCTAGACCGACACCCGTCATGGCTGGACATGGGGGAGGGTTTTGCCTCTAAGTTTCTCTGGTCCATTCTGACACCCTTTCCCACGAGCCGTGGCAGATCCCACGCCCATGGGGCATGTCTTTTTACCCAAAAAACTGCAACTTTTTGGTCTTTTTATCTTTTCAATACTTTTCCCTGCACATATAACAAACGTCATCAAATCTAACAAAACACACTTAAGAACTTTCCAAAATCCTTAATTTTAAGCGTTGAAAGTATTATGAAATCCCGGCACATCAGCAGGTGTGGCCAAAGCACCACAGCCGTGCCATACCAGAACCAGCAACTACCAGCTACAAACCCAACTCAAAACTTCTCTGATCACATCCTTTTCTGGACCATCCAAGGACCTGTGCACGCAAATGGACCATTTTATCCTACATGAAATGACATTTCAGACTCAACGAAATTGAAAAATTCCCAAACAAGGTCGATTTGAGGAAAAGTGGTCCCCACGGATAAAACCAACCTTTACCCAAAACAAAATCCAATAGCCCAAAATGAGTCTGAAAGCCTCGAGACCCAAACCAAAGTTCCCTCTAGGCCAAAGTCGACATTCCAAAGCTAATAGCACTGACGAAATTTCTATTCAAAGTCGTCTTCTCTGAATGTTGATCAAATTCAAACTTCCTAATTCAACTGGCCTGAAATCCCATAAAGTGAGATAAAACCAAACTTAAAGCTCCCAGGCCTGGACCAAGGGTCCAACTAGACCAAAATCCATGCTCTGGAGCTAACAGAACTGTCAGAATCTTATTTTGAGCTCGTTTGCTAAGAATGTTGATTAAAGTCAATGATTTTCTAAGTTAAAGCTCTGAAATAGAAAAACGACCATAAAGACCAAACGAATAGCCTAGGCACTGTACCACCAGTCTCAGCAAGTCATAATTGACTTGGAGCCGCTACAGGAAACCTCTAACAATCCAAAGAAGGCAAAAACGTGAAAATAACCGAAAGGGTCATTACATTATCCACTACTAAAATGGACTTTCGTCTTCGAAAGTCAGGAAAAAGGAGTACCAGAAGGCTCAAACAACTGTGGATAATGAGCCTACATCTCTCTCTCGGTCTCCTAGGTAGCCTTTCGACCGAACGGTGCCTCCACTGAACCTTAACTACAGGAATCGTTTTATACCTCAAACTCCTGATATCTCTGGCTAAAATAGTTATCGGCTCCTCAACAAAAGTCAAACTCTCATCTAACTATACTAAATACTACTATAGCACATGTAACTCATCCAAAATATAATGCCGTAACATGGATACATGAAAGACGGGGTGCATAGATGAGAACATATGAGGCAAAGCTAACTGATAAGCAATATGACCAACCCTCTAAAAAATCTCAAATGGTCCAATATACCTGGGACTGATCTTCCTCCACCTGCCAAATCTCATCACGCCCTTCATGGACGACACTCAAAGGAATACCCGGTCAATAACATTGAACTCTAAGGCACAAAGTCTACGGTCTCCATAGATTTTTTTCCTACTCTGTGTTATCCAAAGTCTGTCCTGAATCACTCGAACTCTGATAATATAGCTAAGTCTCCCATATGATTAATATCAACTTTCTTTTCATTTGGTAATTTCATATTATTGCTACGCTGCACATTCAACTCCTTAAATCATTCGAGTAGACTTATATTATCCACCATGTGATTAAAGGCTTCACTGATAACTATCCAATTAGACTCAACAACTTAGAAAGACGTGTGTTGAGGTTACCTACTGTGGAAGATGTACCAGAAGTGCCTCCTAAAGTACTGGCTCTGAAACTCATCCTTGCAGTATTGGAAACAGGATCAGTGGAAGATGTACCTGAAGTGCCTCCTAAAGTACTAGCTATGAAACTCATCCTTGCAGTATTGGCAATAGGCTCATTCTTTTTC
The DNA here is from genome assembly GCA_003996215.1 of Jaltomata sinuosa. NCBI lineage: Eukaryota > Viridiplantae > Streptophyta > Magnoliopsida > Solanales > Solanaceae > Jaltomata > Jaltomata sinuosa. The sequence continues at coordinate 225,997 of QJPP01003526.1, forward strand.
CCTTTTAGCACCTGCAGAAGGTGAGAGTACTATTCCTGAGTAAAGAAGGGAATATGTGCAAATTATGTTAAAGAATCTAGACCTAGACCTGTGCATTGTGAGGAAGCTGATGAGTTTGGGAATTGTGAGTAGTACTTGAAGTGCCATAATATTATGATACATTTATTATCCTTTACTTATGTTTTTGATATCTTGTTGCATGTTTTATGTGTTCCTAATGTTAGAATATTATTTTGTAGGTGTTTGATATCAACTGGCTAGAACAAAGAAAATTTAAGAAGTACCTAAAAATGGGCAAGTTGCGAGTTATAGATTTGAAGTATGAATCGTGGTTGTTGGCGAGGAAAAGTTCAAAGATTTGGACCTGCAGAGTTGAAGTGTGACCTGAAAAAAGGACTAGGTTATGACAACGCATTCACATACCACATATCCTGGTGTGAAGAATACAAGACACTATCCAGAAATTCAAAATTTTAAGATGTTCAAGCACGAAGGAAAATACAAATTGTATGTCATATTTATGATTTGGAGATTAGATAATGGAAACACACCAATGACAAGATACGAAAGGTTTCACAAGCTATAAATTACTTCCACGATACATGGATCATTTCACGATGGAACTCCAATAATCCTAAGTTAAAATCCACAAAATAGCAGAAGTTTCACGAACCGTATGTTTTTTAACAGTTTGTGTATCATGTCAATGGGCAATTTGATAGTTTTAGAATTTTGAGTTTGTGAGCTATTATAAGTATTGCTTATTGGGTTTTTGTAAAGAAAGAAGATAGATATTCATATTTTTGTGCATAGAATAATATTTTTCTCTCTAGTTACTCATTTTGTGGAGATTTCGCAAAACAATTTTGATTTCTTTTATCTTTAACCTTGAATAAGAAATTATATTTCTTCATCTAAATCTTCTTATTCTTCATCTAAATCTTCTTATTCTTCTTTAACTTTGAGTAACTAAATCTTTTACTGAGTCATAATTTTTTTCATGACGAGAGTACTATGAGCGACTTTAGTTAAGTTTGATTTGAAACATACTAAATTAGTTAATTTACATTTCTTTTCAAACCATTCTTTACACTTAAGGAAATTTTTCTGATAGTGTCCTTTTTTTTTGTAGAATAAATATTATCTACCTTAAATTCATTATAACATCTAGTAAAATATTAGTAGATACTTTCTTCCTTTTATACATGTTGATTTATTTTTATATCCTTTACCAACAATCTGACTTATAGGGTTGACCGATTAGCTCTTCTAATTCTTTAATCTTGTATCCTCTTAATCAAAACATACTAGACATTCATAAATATTTCACTTGTACTTAATAGTGTAATTATTTTGAAAAAACCACTCTTCAAAGGAAACAAGTTAGAGATCAATATTGCATGAAGAATGAGCCATCCAAAAGTATCCTTAATAATTTTATGTTGCTGCTATTGCTACACAACTAAATTACACATTGGGTTCAGATACACTAATATTTACAGCATATCGTAGTTTTCCTTTGGGTAGGTATTATGGCATACTATCATTATTTAAATGTATTTTAATATTTAATAGGCAATTAAAATTATTTTGAATCAAAAATATCAAATATTTTTTATATACAAATATATTTGGCTAAAAAATATTATTTTTCTCATCATATATACTATTCATAGAGTAATTAATTCACCTTTGGATAAATTTATAAGCTCTAAGGATAGCGAACTTCGATTTATCTATTCTTCTTTAATAATAGGCATCTCTTCAGTATCATGGATAAATGATAAGTTTTATACATGTATGTCTTTCATTAACATACGAGTGGTGACTAACAAACTCGATAAATATAAATACATGCAAGAAATAAATATTAGGTCACTTTATGCGGTGTTTATTTTCAACATTCTAGTTTGGTCACTTTAGTGACTAACAAACTATAAATATTAATACATGCATAACAGCCATGTATGACTATTTCATGTATGTGCATAACTTTATCATTCTAGTTCAACCACTTTAATGACTAACAAACTATATACACATAATCACATACATTATATAAATAATGAATAATTTTAAGTATGTAAAAATCATAAAAGTTCTAGTTTAACCACTCTGGTGACTAACAAACTATATAACTTAACTAAGGAACTTATCCGCGCTTCACACGATTATAAAAATCTCATATTTATGATATAAATTCTTAATGTAGTCAAATATATTTTTAAAAATCCTTTTGAGACCTTGAACTGTCAATAATATTGACACGTATTTAGTTCTAGAAAAAATATTTTCCTTTAATTCTTAATTCTTTTACAATAATATTTGGATCTCCAATTTTATTTTGTGAATATTTGATTACCTTAGTCAATTAATTCAAAATATTTTATCCAAAGCGTAATTACATATCATATGTTTACGTGTACAATATTCTTTGATATAATAAATTGTGTATATATTATATATCTTTTCTTGATAAGTTAAAATTATGTACTTATTAACCTTCTCATAGTTTAGAAGTCAAATTTGACCTTCAAACTATACAAGTATCATTTTTTTGGTATGATTGGTAAGCATCACCTAACAAATTCATTTGAACTTTAATTTAGTCTTTTATAAATTAATCACCGAAAAAAATAACAATCAATATAAAATATAGAAAAGTTACAAGATACACTTTTTTCATAAACAACCTAAAAAGTAATTAATGTGAATTACTCTCTTTTGATATTTAGGATTCTATTTAGTATTTTTTTTTTTTCTTTACATGAATAAACAACCTAGAAAATCATTAACGTGAATTACTCTCTTTTGATATTTAGGATTTTATTTTGACCATAATCATCAAAGAATATTTACGTAGGCTAAAATCACAACAATTTAAAAAATATGAAAAGCCTATTTAAAAAAATACACTTTTATAGATTCTTTTTGTGTCAATGCATAAACAAAAAATATAAAAATAAAAAAATTTCAATTCTAAATTGTATAACTTAATTTTGCAAATGCATAAGTAATATTTGCCCTACTAATTAGAGATATTCTTTTGATTTCATTCCTATTTTTTTGTCTTTTTTCTTTCGTCTCCCTCCTTATGATCAGTCACTTAATCACATAAAATTTAAAATCAAAGCTTCCCCATGTTAAATATCTCAAAAGTACTTCATCTAACAAAATACATTTTTGTTAATTACAACTTTCACTATCTTCTTCCATATAATCATAAGCAAGAATTAGAGCCATCACAGTAATTTAGAATATGATAGTATAGACAAAAAAATTGACTTGCAAGACCCGAATTTATACATTCATAGTAATTATTACATGTAACAACATTAACACTAAGAGTTTACTCAAATGTTGTGTGGGAGAATTCATCACTGCTAAATTTTCGATGCTTCTACCTCTATCACCGCGACAAATTATCGTGTGGGAGAACCCACCACTGCTAAATCTCCGATGCTTCTACCTCTATCACCAGGACCTGTGCCACCTTAATAGCCATACTATTGGAGTTTTTTCATGTTGAAGTGGTTGTCTCAATTGTCAAGCTCTCCTCAAAATATTGTTCATTTGGATTGTGAGACAATTTTTGCATTTCTAAAAATATACCACTTTTTTATGAGAACGTAATATGTATAATTATTTGTTGTGCATGTTCTTATGTTCTTAATTGCTATTCATGTATGAGTTAATGGCGCAGTTGCAGCTTACCAAGGACATGACCTTAGATTTGAAGGTGTGGAGGACGCGAATTAGGGTAGAAGGGTAGTAGGTAGAAGTGTGTCTATGCTAGTAGGTAGGAGTGATTTTCCTTGTTGTCCCGACTAGTAATCGTAGTGCTATGCTTGTAGTTTCTTGTTCTTGGATTCCTCGTAGTATTATTTTGTGGCAGTGCTCCATTTCTATTTGTTGTTTGTTACTACATATTACTACTTATTGTCTCTTGTATTTTTATCGTGTATTTTTATCTTGTATCTTTATTACGTCCTTTTTAGCCTATTTTTAGACTATTTTTGTCTTGAGTCGGGGGTCTATCGAAAACAACCTCTCTACCTCACCTCTGAGGTAGAAGTACGAACTACGTACACTCTACCCTCCCCAGACCCTACGTTGTCGGAATATAGTGGATATGTTGTTGTTGTTGTTGTTGTATGAGTTAATGTCTACCATAAAAGCATACTCAACCGTTTTTTAATTTTTGGGAACAAAATATAGTAGTAAAAACTTTTGAGCTTCTTCAATAAAGTTCTATTCAAAAGACTTTGAGTTTTTATAATTAATAAAATAAATGAACAAAAGGAAAAGAAACCAAAAAAGGAGAAAAGAATAAATAGATTTTTATATAGATTTATGATTATTTTATTGCATAATAAATTATTACTGAATCGCTAAATTAATGAGAATGATTTTTGAGCTTTCTAAACTGAAAAAAGAGATCAATAATTAAGATAATGTAATTAAGAAATATTTTTAAAGTTTTCTAATGTATCATATAAATAAAAGTAATTAAAAAAAATCAAAAATTTGAGGAAAAAAAGAAGATAAATGTCATTCTTGACTTTAGAGGCAACACTTACAAAATAAAACCTTACTAAATTTATTAATTGTCCATCATTTTTAATATCTAATCAGAAAAAAAAGAATCAATAAATAAACAAACCTGAATTTTGACCCTCACGTTCTCGATAATTTCAATTTACATCTCTTCCATACCGAATTTTGATCCTCACAAAACTTTATGTATTCAAATGTTTTTAACAAAAAAAATGAAACATTTAGTTGTAAGGAAACTATCTACATAAAAGGAAAGCTGTCACGACCCAGATCATCGTGAGTGGCACCCACCCAACCCCCGGATGAGCGAACCAGTAGAGTTCAACCCTTTGCCTAGACTAACAGCTTAAAACCAGCAAACAGAAAAAAAAAACTAGAAATTAAATAAGCAAAGAACTATGCCATTAATAATCCTGCGGAAATCCCTCCTAGGAACTGAAAGTCGTTGTACCAAACATACTACCAATATCTAGAATATGGGGATGCAACTCCAAAAGAAAATACGAAATAGTTCAAGTCCGAAACAAGTGGACTACAACTCTAAAGATAAGCTCAAGGTAGCTTGATCAAACAGCTCACCCTTAGTCAGAAATCATCGGCGCTAAAGATGAGGTCGCGTCTCAGCCGCTGGAAGATTTCCTGTACTCACCAAAAGACAAGCAAGTGTCGTATCAGTACACCACCACTGTGTATTGTTGACACCCAATTTTGGCTCTTCGTGCTTAAAATTAACGTCTTCAGGCTTCCTGATCGTTAAAGAGCACAAAATACATTTTTTACACATTTTTCATGAAATATAATAATTTATTGATAATCATCCTTATTTTAGGAATTTTATCAATTTATTGATATATTTTTATTTCTCACAATTTATTGATAATTATCCTTTATTTTGTAAATATTAGGATTTTATCAATTTATTGTCATTATACAATTTTGACAATCGCAATATTTTTTACAGTCATCCGCACACGTACACAATACAAATACTACAATTTCAATTATTTAAAACACATTACATTTTATTTTATTTTTTAATCACATACCAACACATATTTTTGTATATTATTTATAGATATTTTTTAATACATTCCGCAAGCACAAGAAGTCGGAGAAATTAATTCTAATACACAGAGCAACAAATCAATCAAGTCAAGGTCTTGTCACCTTTATTAAAGTGACATTTGACATGACCGAATACGGCTTTTATCTTTTGGTTAATACATTTTTATTTAATGGTTAATAGGGTGAAGAACCCACTAGTTAATAACTAAGGGATAAGAGCCTGAGTTTATTATTTTTTGGACAAAGAAGGGGTTTGTTTTATATTATAAAAGGGGGGAGGGGCATTTTATTTTGAAAAGAAATATACACACACACACCACACTACACTACACCCATATTATTCACTACACATACACACACCCATCGGATATCTTGCTCCCTCTTGCTCTCTCTCTCGCTGCCGCCGCCGGAATTGATCACCGGCGGCCGGAGACGATGAGCCACCACCAACGCCCCCTGCTCTCTCTCTCCCCGCTCTCCCCTTTATGTCGCTGCCTCGCCGGAGGTGGTGACCGGCGAGCACTCCACCACCCGGCCACCAACGCCCCTCTCCCTTCTTTCCCTTCCCCGTCGTTTTGCCGCTACCACGCCGGAAAACATGGCGTTGAGGTATGCGGATCTGGCCGGATCTTTTTGTTTCCGGCGTTGCTCCGGCGAGGCCGTTGAAGCAACGCCACCCACTGCCTTCTCTCTTCATGGTTTCCGATATCTTGTTTATGTGATCAATATATGCTTATTTTCCAGATTTTTGGTCGGATTCTATAGGTTCCTTATGGTTTGATTCGTTGACGGAAAATAATGCTCCGACAACCTCTATTTTTTTCAGATCTTTATTGTTGTGCTATGTTTATCTACTATTTTCAGGAACTTATCTGCTTCTACTAGTGGTTGTTGTGGACTGATTTTACACCCTTTTTGGTTTCAATTTTGGACCTTGTTTGGTCGTTGCTTTGATCTTGCCGGTGTTGAATTCGTCTTGCTCACCACTGTTTTACTGCTGTGTTTTGTTGCTATTGTTGGACTGTTTTGCTGATTTTTTATGTCATTTTTCACCCGGAAAATTTACTCCGGGGTTGGGTTTTTGCTCGGTACTGTTTTAACCGATTTTGGGGCTGTTTGGACGATTTTGTCCTTGCTCTTTACTATTTTTGATATTACGCTGATATCGAACAAATACTACACTACATTGGCCAATGAAAAAATTCTCGTCGATTTTTGAGGCCTCCACAATAATAAAGACGGATACATATATACATACGTAGCGAAAAAATAAGTTTGGGCGATGACGAAATCTTGTTATTACAAGACGAAATAAAAAGTTTTATGATCCGCATCTTGGCGAGGTGATCTCGGGTGGCCAACCGATGTTTCGCAGCCATGGCGTATCTAAAACTTAATACAACTACATATCTGAGCCCATACTACAATAAAATTCTATTTTCTTATATTTACATACATATATGTATTTCTTGACTTATATTGGTAAAATATTTATTTGTTATTAATATTTTTTACTAAGTGTTTATACAGGTACGTGAGGATGCTTCCCGAAGACGATAATTAAAAGGAGTTTGAAAATCTCCCCAAAATTCATTGCTTTATTTATATCCTTGTAACTCTTGTAATTGTACAAAAACTAAAATATAGTGAAAACTTTACTTTTGGGGTGTCGGGTGGGAGTGTCCCTTTATTTACTTATCTATTTTACGCGCTTAGGCAAAACTTTAAGTCGTAAATACTTTTATAAACAAATTAATTTAACTTAGATACTTAAGTTAATTAATTCATATTTTTTACGTTACGCAAACATTAGGACGTCTTTTCTTTTCTTTTCCTTCTAATTAGTTTACCTAAACTTTACAAATAATCCTTTTACACATTCTTTTGTTAAAAACACTTTTAAATTAATATTCCTTTCTCATTCTTAAAACTCATTTTTTCTTGCAAAAGTGAAACAATATTTACATAATGAAAGACGCAAGTCACTCGATGTAATTATTGTACAATCTTTTCAATGCATTTCTTTTTACATTCTTTGCTCAATGTATTTAACATACATTACTTATACATTTTCTTCATATATATTTCGTAATAGTATCTACTTGTATTTACATATTTACATACTTTTCAATATACATTCTTTTACACTCTTTTGTATACTTTCTTACATATAAATTTTCATACATATAAAATTTCTCATACATATAAAAATACATTTTTCATACTCTTATACATATTTATTACTGTTCATAGTTATACTTTTTTTTTACCTCCCCTCTCTTTAAAAAATTAAGTTTAGTCGGGTACCACATTTGTGGATTTCGAAGGATGCCTAACACCTTCCCTTCGGAATAACTTGAACCCTTACCTAGAATCTCAAATGGTTTTTCGCAGATTAAAATGCGAGTCATACATGTCAATAATAAAAAATAGGTTTCCTTATTTTCCTTAAAAATTGGGTGGCGACTCTGTAATGAAAAATTCTTTTAGAGTCTATAAGTTGTGCTTTATCTAACCTTGGTAAAAATAGGGCATGACAGAATGGCGACTCTGCTGGGGAATAGAACCAGGTTCTAACCATCATAGACTCAATTTTTCAATTGAGGGAGGTATTTCTATTCACATTTTGATTATTTAATTTTTCAAATTATTTTTGCACACTATGAATTGTATATGTTATTTGTATTGTACATATAAATTTTTAGTTTTGCTTATACATAAATTCTTTATACTAATTATTCTTTTATTCATTATTTACTTTATAATATAGATATATGTTCGAAATACTTCTACACATTAATTATTTAATTATCACATCATTTCTATAAAGTCTTGGCCGTACACTATCACACACTGTGGTTCACGCGAGGAGTGTTTCGCGCTCCTCCAAAACTTCTTTGGATTCCTTAGCTTCAGAGTTAATGCGTTCAAATTACTACGCATTTTCTCGCAGTTGTCCGAATATTCTTTATCAGCTTAGGTGAATCTACTCTTAGAATTCTTAGGCCGTTGTATATACGATCGCCACTTCAGTCGGATGAGTTTTTTATTCTTTATTTGTTATATATTTTTATTTGATACATGCTCTTTATTTATTATATATTCTGCGTTTTATATTTTTTTGCATATTTTTTGGTTTATACATATATGTACACATGTCATTTTCGTCCTCGTCCATTTTGTCTGACAATTTTGGTTGACTTGTGTTGAGCCTGGGACCTTTCCAATCCTCACATTCATTCTCGATCTCTAAAGATCATCCTTCACAATTTATCAATCTTTTTATACCCAATGTCGATCTTTACGATCACTCTTTTGAATTTCATCATTCTTTTTCAACAAATTTTCAGTCCAGCCTTGTACATTCTTTTCATCTTCATACCGTACCTTTTTCTTGTCCAAACTCACTCATAGCTTTACTTTTTTCAATACAATCGCTCAAAGTAATTATACAACTCACATACAACTAGGTCTTGGTTCGAACTACGTTTTGACCTGATTCTTGTCCTGACAAGATACGTAGGCAACCTTACATAAGGGTTCGGTTTTCCATTGTTTCAAAATAATTTCTCCAGAATTTTAAAAACTGGGGCAAATTTTTGAAACAATTCAAATACCCTCTCCAAAGTCCTGTTGACAGCGCAAATCAACAGTTTCCCTCAAATCCAAATCTCTCTGACATCAGTGTCAATATTGGCCTTACATTCAAACCTTCACTCGACTTTGATCCTAGAACATGGGACATAAGTTTCTTTTTTCTCAATCATCGTAGATTATGAAATGTGACATTTTGGCCTTCACTTTCAAAATCAAGAGTTCAACACTCTCCCAGTCATTCAATTCTTCCGACAGCGGCGAAGTAATATCAAATATTTGCCATGCTTCTCTTTCTTTGTAATATTTTCAGCGTATTAGAGTAGTGACAAAACTCTGTCTATCTTTTTACATCCGTCATCTTGATTACCTTATCAGAGTAATTTCAAAGCTCATTGTCTTCAATCGGTCTCCTCTCAGCCGCCTGCCACACCACTTTTCAAGAATAACCACCAGTTCATAACAATCATACACATCACACCCATGGATTCATTCTGAACTACGTCCTGACCTGATTCTCATCTTAATTCATCTTGGTGAAATATGTAGGCAATCCTACATAAGGGTTCGGTCTTCCTGCTATTCTAAAAATGATTTTCCTAGGACTGCAAACTGGGGCAAATATTTTGAAACAGTCCGATGACGCTCTCAACCCTCAAAAAATAATTAAAAGCATCAATCAATTCTCTGAAGTCCAAAATTCAAGATTATCAATATCACTCTTACCATAATCTCCATTCGACTTTAGTCTCAAAATCTGAAGACCTAAGTCTCTCTTCAAACTTCTTAAATGCCGTAGGCCATGGAACTACGGTGAATCACTTTCGTTTTCCAAATCTAAGGGTTCAACACAAGTTGACTCAGTTTCTTTGTAGGCACGCCTATCATAGGATAGCAAGCAATAAAAAGAGAGGAGTCGAGTCTGAAGAAGTTAAATAATCTCTGAACTTCACATGAGATAACATCCGACCTCGAACTTTCTGAGGCATCCATATTCAATGGGACAGACAAATCAGGAGAACCGTCCCCACTTAATCGGGGACGGACACATCAATGAGTGCCCTCGCAAGCAATCGAGAGGTCACAACATGTCATCTCCAACAACAATTGGAGACGATCACAACAATGGACGGTCCCCATAAATAATTGGGAAATCGCAACAACGATCATCCCCACAAACAGTCGGGAGACACTCTCATCGAGGACTTCACCAACACCCGATATACGAGGCATCGCTCCGAGTTTGTCTATATCTTTGCATTATTTTTTATACATATTTTTTATATTCGATAAATATCTTAATTTTTTTTGCCTTATATTCCTTCTAGAGGTGAATTCTTTTCTGCACATACATTTACTATCGTATCCTCACGAACTACGCGAACCTGATTCTCATCTTGATGAGATACGTAGGCAGCCCTTCTTGGGTTCGGTATTCATTATTAGAAAAAAAAAAGAGTGTGTACATACATTTTAGTTCGTATCTTCACGAACTACGCGAACCTGATTCTCATCTCGATGAGATACGTAGGCAGCCCTTCTTGGGTTCGGTATTCCTTATTAGAAAAACAAAAAAAATGTGTACATACATTTTAGTTCGTATCTTCATGAACTACGCATACCTGATTCTCATCTCGATGAGATACGTAGGCAACCCTCATAAGGGTTCGGTCTCATTTTTCAAAAAAAAAAAATAAAAAAAAATGAAAGTTTTGACTTGGTTGGTACCAACATAGTTAGAAGTATGCATGAGAAAGAAACAAATGGTATGATGGAGAGGACCAATTTCGTGGTAAACCATAGATTCTTTTGGTACCTCTTAATCACACTCGAAAATTCTCTTGCATGCATCTAAGATAAGAATAAAACCAACCTCATCGTTTCGTGTGCATTGTGTGGCGAGCATTAGATTAATTCATTGCATTGCATTGATGATCTAGAACTTGGCCTAAATGTTTGTTGAGGCGAAATCCTGAGTTACACTTGATTTGGGAAAGGATCGTAGGCCTTTTTTGACCCGATTGAGCCTTTCATAACCTACCAAATGACATTATCCCTAGCATTCCCCCTTTGAGCCTAAAGCCTTTTCTTTGAACAACCACATCTCAGCCTATACCTTTCTGAGTGCTTACATGCACTACCCTCTTTTGGCCCGACCTCCCTGAACGCATCAAAATGTGCAAATTGCGGACAAAGATTCAAGATCAAAGATGCCAAAGGCAGAAGATGCAAAGTCCCAGAGGAATAAAGATGAAAATACGACTTCAAAGAAGGAGTAAAATTCCCCACAAATCAAAACATGGAGAAATCCCCCCCAAAAAATATATAATGAAAAACACTCCAACAAATGTGGAGAAATTTCAAAAAAAAAATCAAAAAAAAAACAAAAAAAACAAAACAAAAAGAGAAAAGAACTCCAAAAGGGGAAAAAGGACTCCAACAACGAAAAGAAGTCGATACAAATTCAAAAAAAGGGACTACGAGACAAAGAAGATCAAGCGTCCAAATGCAAATGAATGTCAAAGCACAAATATAGTGCATGCTCAAGGAAGGATTAGTCACTTTTATCCCAAATAACATCCTACCCATCCCCAAGCCTACATTACAAGCTGATAAAAGCCCTACATGATCCTATTTCAAGTGTTCTCACATTAGTGGATACTTACATGAAGGCCAAGCCTATGGTATCACAATTACATGCATTGAACATCCTTCTGAGTGTGAGTGCACTTCTCAAAATGTCCTAAAATCAAAATACTCAAATGTGTGAAGGATAGGACTTTCTTTTGGTGAGGCACGTGAAATATGAGGAAAGGTATAGTTCAAAATCTTCGTTTGAATCAAGAGGAGCAAATCTTGTCGATACTTAGGTACGTCTGAGGTACCATTTGAACTATTGGAATTACCCGAAGTTGATCTCGGTTAGCTGGGAAAGATGGTGGAATTCTTGTGCATAAGACTAATTGTTGGTACCAACTGAAAGTCAAGACATGATTTTCTTTTCAACATTCTTACAACCAAAAAGTTTTCTTCCTTTACAGGCGCCCACCTTCTAATGCGGGTATTTACATTTCAGTACATTTTACAGGCGCCCACCTTCTAATGCGGGTATTTACATTCAAGTACATTTTACAGGCGCCCACCTTCTAATGCGGGTATTCATTCAAAGCTCCGGCACACAAACCGGAGCATGCATTGAGATCTTGGTACACAACCCAAGACTCTATTTCATTAACGCTTCGGCACACAAATCGGAGCATGCATCAGGATCTTGGTACACAACCCAAGACTCCATTTTATTAACGCTCCGGCACACAAACCGGAGCATGCATTGAGATCTTGGTACACAACCCAAGACTCCATTTCATTAACGCTTCGGCACACAAACCGGAGGATGCATTGAGATCTTGGTACA